>QANZ01013601.1:0-41844 GCA_003254925.1 Chamaecrista fasciculata
TTCACTTGTAATTTTATTTTTCTTTTAGAAAAGTTCTCTCATTGGACAGACTCATCGAGGGCGCCAGTTAGATATCTGTCAACTTAATGAGGGACAAAATCCCATTTTGGCCAATCCACATTCCACTGCAGAGCAATCAACCAGCTCCGTACTCAGCCCGTATAACTACCCTGTTACGGGCAGCGTTAGACTAAGCCAAAGACTGACAACTGCAACGCTGGAATAGTCATTGACCTCAGGTCAAAGGCATCGCTACAGGCGTACTAGGAGAGACTAGCTGATGACTAAACCCATGCAGGACCCTCCGGGTCAGTCCAGCAATTCGTAACCACCTTACGTAATTGCACCATGACTCTCGTCCCAGCATCTAGTGCGTGCATCTCATGCACCGAGGTCATGCTGGTCTTAGTTCATTTTTGCTCCCACAAAAATAATCGACCAGGGACAATTTTAGATTAATTATCTCATAATTAATCATGGACGTTATCATAGTAAACATGCGAATGATATGACAACACATCAATTTATCTTCCACAAATTAATAATATGTTCACAACATATTTATCAAATAAAATGATTGGCTCTAGGGCACAATCTCCAACACTAGTTTCAATCGGTGACTTATCGTGTTTGCGAATTTGAGAAGTCCACTGAGTGTCCTTCCTCTACTGGTGATCCACACGAGCAGTTTGGCAGATGCCCAGGTGCTAGCCTCCTTCACTAAACCCATGCAGGACTCTCCGGGTCGATCCAGCAATTTGTAACCCTTACAAAATTGCACCATGACTCTCGAGAAGCATCTAGTGCATGTATCTCCATACACCGAGGTCATGCTGGTCTTGGCTCATTTACGTTCCCACGTGAATGATCGACCAGGGACAGTTTTAGATTAATTATCATATAATTAATCAAGGATTGTTATCATAGTAAACACGCTAATAATATGATAACCATTAATTTATCTCCATAAATTAATTAATATGTTCAAAATATATTTATAAAATGATTGGCCCTAGGGCACAATCTCCAACACAAGAGACATCAAAGGAGTTATCAGAAGAAGCAATCATGGTTGAGGGAACTGATGGAGATGGTAATAGTGGTGCTGAGTTTTGAAGAGCAAAGGGACTGACAAATTGATGATTAAATCGATGAAAGCATTTCCCTGCCATATGGCCAGATTTGTTACATAATTTGTTGGGAAATCCAAGGCGCAAAACGCAGCGGAAGCAAAATATAAAATTAAAATTTTAAGCGCCTAGCCCAAGATTTCCCGAACGGATCCACTAGTTGAATTTAAAACCTGTTAAGATAGTGGTATACCTCACGAGTTCCAATCGATTTGGTTGTACGGGGCGTGTCCTAGAAGTCCACTTGCAGCGTCCTTCCTCCGCGGGTGATCCACACGAGCAGTTTGTCGGGCACCAAGGTGCTAGCCTTCCGTTCTTTTCTCCAAAGAACCAGGGACCAAATCTACAGAGCTTGAACTCAAGAACTCCTTCTTGAATCAAGAACACAAGGTGGCGCTAAGAAAGGGAAACCACAGAACTCCTTTTGTTTTCCTTCTCTCAAAACCCTAGTTGTTGAACCAGGCGAATTCTCTCTAACTCCTTAGGATATTCGACCTTTTCTCTCTCTAGGACTAAAGTGGTGATTTTTTCCTCTCTCTACAAGGAGGAAGACAAAATCACAAAGTGAGCTAGGGTTGGAAGCAAGTCGACTTGCTCCTCCTTTTAATTACAATTTTTTTGGGGATTTTAATAATCCTAAAATCATGATATTACAATAATATCATAATTTTAGGACTTGAATTTCTAATTAAAATATTACTTAATATTTCAATTCAAATTCAAATTGCAATCTTGGAGAATCAAATGGAAGATCAAATCTTCCCTAGGTCCCACAAGATGCAATGCGCCATCCTCCTCAAAATTCTATGGAATTTTATAATTCAAAAACATTCCTAACAATTAGGAAATCATAATCTTCCAAAGATTCTGAGTTAAGATATCACCCCAATATCTTTGATTCAAATCTTTTGATATCTCCATAATCTTTTGAATTCAAACTCATGACTTTAAATAATAAAAAAAAATTTATTAATCTAAAATCATACAATGAGGCGCCACCCTCGAACCAATATTAGAGAATTTAATAAATCAATAATCTTCTAACTGTTAGGAACCTAATCTGATTTATTATTCCCTAATATTATAATTGTAAATAATTAATCCCATTAACTATTTAACAATTTATATTTAAACTTGTCCCACAAATTTAAATATATCACAACTGTAGATTATTTAAGACAAGACTCAATGTCCCAGACATTTTGCTATGTCTTAAATTGTGTCACCGGAGTAACCCACGAATTAACCCTAATTCGTGTCCCTTTAAGCGGTGTCCTGATCCTGCTCATGTGTGACCCAGCAGGCCTCACGTTAAGTTGGAAGCAAGCCATCTCTATGACTTACAAGTCGTGAGCGGACTCTAGCAAGCCATCACGACTACCCAAAATACGTGAGTTATCGTTTTTACCAAAACCGACTTAACCTTAGTACCTCCTTGTCATAGACCCTACTGTCCTACGATATCTTGGTCATGGATTAGGCACAGGAAAGTCATCCATAATCCAAACCACAACTTTCTCAATCTTCTTGAGTAAGTCCCAATACACTGAGTGGCCACTCCTTTCCTTGGACAGACTCATCGAGGGCGCCAGTTAGATATCTCCCATCTAATGAGGGACAAAATTCCATTTTGGCCAATCCACATTCCTCAGCACGGCAATCAACCAAACCCGTACCTAGCCCTTATGGCTACCCTGCTACGGGCAACGTTAGACTAGGCCAAAGTCTGACAACTGCAACGCCGGAATAATAATGACCTCAGGTCTAAGGCGTCGTGACAGGCATACAGGAGAGGCTAGCTGATGACTAAACCCATGCAGGACTCTTCGGGTCAGTCCAGCAACTTGTAACCCTTTACATAATTGCACCATGACTCTCGTTCCAGCATCTAGTGCATGCATCTCTATGCACCGAGGTCATGCTGGTCTTAGTTCATTTTCGCTCCCACGAAAACAATTGACCAGGGACATATTTAGATTAATTATCACATAATTAATCAAGGACGCTATCATAGTAAACATGCTAATAATATGATAACAACATTAATTTATCTCTATAAATTAATCCATATGTTCAAAGCATATACACAAAATGATTGGCCCTAGGGCACAATCTCCAACATAATTGACATTGTAACCTAGGAGTATTGTAGTGTCTTCCTCTACCTCTACCTCCTCGAAAAGGTTGAGAACCTCTGCCTCTATTCTGATTATTAAAAGTGCCACGAGATTGATAGAAAGTGTTATTAGATTGAGGAGGTTTAGTGGGTTTAGGAGCAGCACTCTGTGCAATATTGGCACTAAGGTTGGTGGTAGAATCCATTTCTTTCTTAATTTTTTTATCCTTTCTTCTTGAGCCACAAGAAGGCTTCCAATCTCCAACACAGTATAAGGATCTGTCCTACTAGTGACAGAAACAATGAAGCCATTATACTCTTGAGGAAGTCCTTCAAGTATAGCCTCAATATGGTCTGAAGATGTGATAGCCAACAGAGAAAAGAGAATTCACAAGTCTTTTGACTTTTAACAAATACTCATTCATGCGCATAGTGCCCTTTTTCAGGTTGCAAAGTTGAGATTTGAATTGTCTTATCTTGGCCTTTGTTTGAGATGCAAAGAAAGTCTCAAGTCTAGTCCAGATTTCAGAAGCATGCTCACAACCAACCATCATAGTGAGCATGCCTTCTGACATGGACGAAAGAAGCCAGGAAACAAGCAGTTGGTCTTATTGTTCCCATAGAAGAAAGGCGTCACTCACAGCTCCTGAAGTAGCAGTTGAAGAAGAATCGAATTTAGGAGGAATAGAAGCATTCTTATCTAAGAAATGATAAAGTTTGAGGCCTCGAATTGTAGCGAGGGCCTGTTGTTTCTAGGAGAGAAAATTATTCTCCTCAAGCTTGACAAAAACAGGTTGAGGGCCATATTTCTGTGCAGCAATGGAAAATGGAAGAGTAAAAGAAGAAGAAGATAAGGTAGAGGCACTAGACGGAGAGTTAGTCATAGTCGTGAGACAGCTGCTCTGATACCATAAAGGATCACTGAAAAATGTGTATTGATTGTATTGACTTGATTTACAAAGAATAGCTATAAAGCTTATATACACAATAAAGGAATTTCTACAATGTTCTATTACAAGGACAACTCGGCACTATAAGAGGAAAAGTGGCAGCCTGAATAACAACCTTGCTCATTGAATTCGTTGCTTTCCATTTCCATTATACTCATTAGATTGTTATGTCATCTTTTTCGCATTTTTTTTCATATAACCTTATACGACCATTTTTTCCCTACAACTAATTCCCTATTTTATTGTTTATGGTAACTTTCTACATAAATCTCAACTCTATTCATTTTAAAATAAAATAAATTGTCGCCTACTTTTATCTTTTACACTTGTTCAGTTGATTCCCAAAATATCCCATTATATTCTTATAGTACATCCCTACTTACTAACAAGGATGACATTGTCTCTTTAGTTTTACTTGTACAGAAAATAGAAGCCAATAATTTTTACAAACAAGAAGGTTTTGGGGAAGACATGAATCAAGAAAGCGAGAGTGTTCCACGACTAATGTACTTTTGATTTAACCTAGGTTCAAATTTTAAATATCACAAAATTTAGGGTGAAAAATATAAATATACCTAACATTTTGTGAAACTCCTCTTTAGGTTATCTCACCACATATCACAACTTCAATGGTTGAAAAATTATTACATTTAGAAGTGTTTATTAAAACCAAACCAAACCAAATCAATTTAATCGAACCAAACCGAAACAAACTTAAACTAAACTAAATTAAATAATTTGGTTTGGTTAAAAATGCATCAAAGTTGAATTGTTTGGTTAAGTTAACGGTTTGGACATACAATTAAGTGAACTAACACACTAATATTTGTATATAATTTTTTTTCTTTTATTTTGATATATATGTTTACATTTAACAAAAAAAAAAAGCCAAAGTGCGAATTTAGTCCTGTAACTTTGCTCCAGGTCCCAAATCAGTCCTATATCTTTTTTTGTCTCGAATTTGGTCCTGTATCTTTCCTCCAGGTCCCAAGTCAGTCCTATATCTTTTTTTGTCTTAGTTTTGGTCCCATATATTTTGAAAACCTCCCACCGTTAGTCCTCCGTCCATTTTAAATTATAGTTTTGTCCTGAAAACTTCAAGTCCCTTTCACTTTAGTCTCTGACTATCAAAATAAAAGTGAAAGATCATCCCTGAAGATTCTCAAATCTTACATCTTGGTCCCTAATCCATGAATTCTTCATGAAGTAGAATAGAAATGTAAAAATAACACAAATTAAAGCAAATGACAGAGGGACCAAAACTGAAAAATGCAAAAAAATTTAAAACCCAGCGGAAAATGCCCCAAACTCGTCGGAAAACGTACGAAAATCACCGAGAAACTCAAGAACTCATCCAAAAACCTCAATCCTCACTCCAATTCTCTTCAAATCTCTAATATTATTTTGTTATTTTCTCATCTAAACTATAATTTTGATTCACTATTTATAAGTATTCTTATTTATTTATAATTTTATTGTTATTTAATTAACAAAAATAAATAAATTCTTAAACTGTGCAAACGGAATCACTCAAATCACTATTTGATTGGTTTGATTTTACTCAAAACCACCCAAATCATCCAACCAACACCCTTAATTACATCCCATGTAATAAAAATTAGAGGTGTACAAGGTGGACCCGGCCCGGCCCGAGGGTGTTCAGGCTGGGCCGGGTCGGGTCCCTGGTCTGGGTCTAGTGTCCCTAAACCCGGCTTGGCCCGGGGTATCCCCATTTAAAATTTTTTTTTTTTAACTTTTTACTATTCATATTTATATTTTATAATAGTAAATATTTTTTTTCTAAGGAAAAAGAGAACAAACACAGAAACAGAAACTAACACATGACTGATCTAGGGAAGGCAACACCGGCTAAATCATCTCTAAGAAGGTTTTTGCAGTTAGTGGGAGGAAAAGGAAACATCTTCACAGAGAAGTCAGCACTGGTGGCAACGTTGGCGAGGCTATCCGCTACACGATTTCCTTCACAATGGGTGTGAGTTATGTTAACAGATCATTCACTATGACAGAGCTCACGGACGTTTCCGATGAGATTAAAGTAAGGGTGAGTGTCCACACAACCATTTTTGACAAGATTTATTGCCGTGAGAGAAGCGGTCTCTAACCAAAGCTTCTGAATGCCCAGATTCCACGAAATTTCAAGCCCTGAAATCAAAGCCCATAGCTCAGCCATTAGAACGGAACTAGTACCCAAACCTTTCGTGAATCCCATAATCCAACGACTCGAACAATCACGAATTACTCCACCGCAGCCCGTTAACAGCCCTCCCTGCATACTAGAGCCATCCACGATACATTTATGCCAACCCAGGGATGGAAAATTCCAACCAATAAACTTCTCTACCTTGCCCATTTTCATGTTATTTATACTAGCACAACAGTGCTCGACAGCAGCAACCTTCAACGAAGCTTTCTCCATCAGATTCTCCCAGCCTCTCATAGTGGGATTAAAGATGCACATGTTCCTATAATTCCAAAGGACCCAGACTCCAGTAGTGAAGAAAGTTCTCCAATGGACATTATCTTTCCACAAGTGGCCAGCTTTCATATTAGCATGTATCCAGTTTTTAATATCTCTAGTGAAAAAATCATCCCTCATGGAAGGATGAATAGCATCTTCCCAAAAAAGTCTAGCAATATCATAGTCTCTCAAAACTTGGAGACTAGTCTCCATACTACCCACACATAAGCGACAATCACTGGAGCTATCTAACCCTCTTGAAACTCTGTTTTGATTAGTGAGAAGTTTATCACTTGCCGCCAACCAAACATAGGTATTCACTCTTTGTGGACCATGCCAGTCCCAAATATACTTCCAACCACGGTCAGATGTACCACCATTAGAGTTAGCAATGAGATTATAAGCAAACTTGACAGAGAACAAATTATCATGATTAAATCTCCAAACAATCTTGTCCTCACCGTCAATTGGCTTTGATGGCAAAAAAGAAGCAAAGTAATTATATTAACTTTTGTCAGCATTCTGATCCTCAAACAATAGAATCAATTCCGTTCGGTCATAAAACTATTTCTGATTAAATTTTTTATTCAAACTACGAGATGAATTGCATTTTGGTCCGCAGAAATGTTGTTATATTTTTGAGTCCAAATTGCAAAGAAATACATATCTATTGTTATTTTTATCAATTGTATATTAAAAATATACATAAAATATATATTTAATCTTAATTAAATCAACATTTTTTTTTAACAATTAAGTCAAATTAAATGTCTTTATTAATAAAACATCATTAAATTGATCCAAAATAAATTGTTTTATCAATATATACAAATTAAAATATATAATGAATAAATAATTTTTTTAAAAAAAATTAGCTCGGCTAGACTTGGTGCCCCGACCCGGGTCTGTACCAGGCCAGGTCTCGGGCCGACCAGAAACCCAGCCCGGCCTGGCCCATGTACACCCGTAATAAAAACAAGGGTAAATTACACTTTTGTACCCTGTGGTTTGACCCTATTTCACTTTGGTACCCTGTGGTTTGAAACTTGACACTTTGGTACCCTGTGGTATTCTCCTTTAATACTTTGGTACCCTTTGGAGCTATTTTGTAATTTTAACCATAATAAATTTTTCAAAAATTACATATTGACCCCTAAATTTTTTTAAAGTTTTCATTTTAGTCCCTAGATAATATGTATCTAGGGACCTATTTGTAATTTTTTAAAAACTTTTTGGGGTCAATATGTAATTTTTGCAAAATTTATCATGGTTAAAATTACAAAATAACTCCAAAGGGTACCAAAGTGTTAATGGAGAATACCACAGGGTACCAAAGTGTCAAGTTTCAAACCACAGGGTACCAAAGTNGTAATATATATATATATATATATTTGCATACAACCAAATTAAAAGTACAAAATAGTTAGAATTCAGGGAAAAAAAACTAGTTAGAATAATGGAAATTTTCACATGACTAATTTAAATGGAATTTTCCAGATTCAAACAAAAAGGTTTTGGCAATGAGCTAGTCTCCCTTGAATGGTTTTTGGGGCAATATTGATGTAATACAAACTTCATGTCATTTTCAACTTTTTGTTTTCTTTTTTGTCAAATTAAAAACATTTGGCTACTTTCCGGAAATGGATGACACTTGTCCTAAAAAAATAAAAAATACATCTTTTAATGTGATGTTCAAATCCTACATTTTTTCTGTGATAAATGGGAAAAATATTTTTTGATGAATGAAATATTATTACTCACTTTCTAACAAGCACGGGTATTTAAATAAATTTTATAATTATTTTATAAATTATAACTACGTTTTTATTTAATTTTATTTATTATATTAGAAACCTTATTTTTTTAATTAGTAAACAAAATGTTCATACCTTTAAAAAAAATTATATAAATTTATATTTTATAGTTATATATCTAAATAAATAGTATCGTACCTATGTCTCATAATTTTTAAAAATAATCATATTCATATAAATACTCCTACCTGTACAAATCCCACATAGCTCATTTGAAGCATTATTCATTTGCGGGCATAATATAAATTTTTTTATTATTGAAGCATCAAAATTAAATTACCTTTCATCTTTTTCTTTTTATTTTACCTGTTTAATAGCATTGCCGTAACTCATGGTTTTATACTTTTATATTTGGCCAAAAAAAATTCATGGTTTTATTATTAGTTCTTTAAATATAAGTAATATCACAAATGTTTATTGATATTTTAAATAAAAATCAATCAATAAAATGCAAGAAAACAGTCAAAAGCAAAAATAAATCATTTTTAAAATCCCTTTACATGATAATTTTTTTGGTAAGATAATTTAATGTATCATGGAAAACATCAAATTAACACGTGGGGTGGGAAAAAACCAAGCACTTAGAAAGGTGATAACTAGGGAAGTGCAATGCAGCCGCCTAGGGCAATGCTGAAGAAGAGAAGGCACTTTTCCATTTCACCCTTACTTTTTCTTTATTTAAAAAAAGTCACTTTCAAGTATAAAGTATTGTGTTTCGGAAAGAATTTTTTTCTTAAAAAAAAAAGGGGTAAAATACAGGAAAGGTACCTGTGGTTTGGCCTAATCTGACTTTTATGACGTGTAGTTTAAAAAGTTGCACATAAGGTACCTGTGTGTTTCGCCGTTAAACAGAAGCAGTACTTGTGTAATTTTCCGTTAAAGAAAGGGTTGTTTTGCTATTTTGGCCAAATTTGGGGGGCAAAAAAGTAATTCTGATGCAAGGAGAAAGAGGCTAGATCAATAGTATTGCCCAAAAACATTTAAATTCTTTCAAAACAGTCCCTAAAACTCAAAAGTTCTAGAAATAGAGATTTTTGAAAAAAATCATATTGTTGGATTCATTGAAAATAGTAGGTTCCAAATTTATATTTTCCTTTCAAAAATATTATATCTATAATTTATTATTTCTTACTCAAAAGTTTCTTATAATAAAATTAAAATGAAACACGGATAAAATTTTTTTGTCAGGTTGCTCTCAAAATTTAACCACAAGCTCATAAGAACTTCTAGATTAATTACACAATTTACTTTTAAGTCAAATGCTAAGTCTAATGTCTAACATGGTACCTTGGGGTATTATAGAAACCCTCTTCGATCTGCAATTTCAACAACCCTAATTTCCTCAAATCAAATTAGAAACCCTAAATCTTTGAAATTGCTTCAAAATCCGCCGAGAAATTTGGAGATGATAATTCGGGTGATTACTGATTAATGTATATCTATGTGTGTGTGTGTGTGTGTGTGTGTGTGATTTCTGATTTAATTTGATGAGTGAAATTTGAAATTCGTATGAGAAAGGAGGGGTTGTTGAGTTTATGGGAAGAAGCTGATGATGAAGATGAAGAGAGTGTTGGGTTTCATCGTTTAATGTTCAAAATATGAAGCTAATATGTAGTTCAAGCTTCAGCAAAACCACAGGTACCTAATGTGCAACTTTTGAAACCACAAGTACTACTTTTTCCGTCAAAAATTTAACGAAAAATTACACAAGTACTGCTTCTGTTTAACGGCGAAACACACAGGTACCTAATGTGCAACTTTTAAAACCACACGTCATAAAAGTGAGATTAGGCCAAACCACAGGTACCTTTCTTGTATTTTACCCTAAAAAAAATATATTAATTTTTAATTTTGTCTTTAATATGTTTTTTTGTCAATTTTATCTTAATTTTTTATAATTTAGTCAATTTTATTCTTGACAAAAGTATTTTGGAACTCTCAAAGCATGAGATCAATTTCAATTGTACCCTAAAATTTTTTAGATCAATTGTACCTCTAATATTTTATATTTGAGTTAATCATACCATAATATTTCATATTTGAATCAATTATATCCCTAATATTTTTTATATTTGAGTCAACTGTACCTTCAAATTTGGGGTATATTTGATATAAAAGAAAAGATTATGGGTATAATTGATAGTATAATAAAAATTGACCCCATACTTTGGAGGTACCAAGAATATTTTTGCATTTATCTTTTAACGAACTTTTTTTAACAAATTAACAATAGACTTTATCGTGTTTTTCAATTTGAGTTAGGATTTGAGTTTCTTTTTTTTATCTATTTTACATTACATGTCATTAATCACTTAAAATTTGCCGTTAATATTTAGTTAAAGTTAAAACAAAAGACAAAAGGAACAAAAATGTGAAATAGTGAGAAATTGACAATAAAAAAAGATTGGGGACGAAATTGAGAGCAAGTGTAAAGTTTGGGGACGAAATAGTTGCTTTTGCCAAAATAAAAATACTATTTTTATATAAAATAAATAAATATTTACTGTCAAATATATTAAAAATATGATACTAAATATATATTCCATCTCCAATCACAAAGTAAAATTTGAAATCATCAATTTTCTTTTTTATTAAATCACATGTTTTTTTTGTCTATCCGTCTAACGGTCTAAGCGAAGACTAATTTTATTCGAATTTCAGTAACAAAATAATTAAAGTCCTCTCAATAATATCGACTTTAGGAATTGAATTTAGATCCTCTCATATATGATTCGCTAATCACTACACCACACACTTCTACCTGAAATCATCCATTTCATTTCATGTCACTTGAGACTAGAAGTGGAAAGCCATTGAAAAAGAAAAAAAAAAAAAGAGTAAAGCTTGCAAGTTCATTGACCATGAACTTCAAGACGACATAATACACAAGTCCCTTCAAGATCAAAGACCCCACCAAACACTACCACACTAGCTAGCTACTTGCATTGTATACAACTTCATCACGCAATTGAATGAAGAGACTTTATTCTATTCAACTTGGCATATCCCATACCATTATTCCACCAAACTGCCTCTGGGGTCCATTTCACATGCCTTAGGATAAGCATAATAGAAAAAGGATAAAATTTCAATTTGATCCTCAAATTATCAAGTAAGTTTCATTTTGATCCTAAAGTTATTTGTTGATTTGTTATAGTCCTCAAACTTCTACATTTGTTTCATTTTCGTCCTATAAATATGATTTCGTCTAATTTTTATCATTATTTATAACTACGACAATTAAAATAAATCATCTTTTTTTCTTCATGTGTCATAATAGGTGAATTGACAAAGAAAGAAAAAATTTCATTCTAAATTAAAGATTGGAGTAAATTTATGGTTGTTTTATTCTTACAAAGAATGTAGATTTTTATTTATTTCTTTGTTAACTCACTTATTATGCACATAAAAGAGAAATAGCTCATCTTAACTATCTAAGTAGGATGTAATGAAAGAAACCATAAGAAATCATATTTTGAGGACCAAAATGAAACATATGTGAAAATTTGAAGACTAAAAACAAATAAAAAATAATAAATTTTTAAGGACCAAAATAAACTTACCTCATTATTTGAGGATTAAAATAACTATTTGACCAAAGACAAAGAAAGCAAAACTGGACAGACAATCCCATCCATCTTTATTCAATCCATACCTTAATCCATTTTACATCCGCTTTTTACTCCTGTTTCTACTATCATGTCATATTGCCATCAATGAACTCCACTCACAAATGGCAAAAGTATTATTTGGATTCCCATCCACAATTAATTTTGTTATCAATTTTATCTTTTAATTAATTTTTTTTTCTTATTTTTCAATCTAAGTTAATATTTGAATTTAATTTTTTATTAATTTTACATTACATATCATTAATCATATAAATTCTGTAGTTAATATTTGATTAAAATAAGAAAAAAATAAAATTGACCAAAATATAAAATATTATGGACGAAATTAACCATTAAAAAATATTGAAGACAAAATTGATACTTGATGAAAAGTTTAGGGACAAAAAAGTGTTTTTGCCTTCACAATTCAAGAAGTTGGGTTAGTGATGATATATAATGGAGTCTTTTAAATCATGTGACACAAAAAGTTAATAGGGTAACGAGTCAATCATGTTTCTTAGGTATTACACGAGCTTCGCTGGCAAAAGTGAAAGTCAACAATACAACAACAAATGTATGCAAGAAATAATTGAGTCAATAGTAAACAAAAGTTAGGAGTTTTATACATCGGAGTTGACTGTATCATATGTCACAAAAATTGGTAGATTAATCTGAGAAAGAAAGAAGGGTTAGTGACAAATTCAGATTCCCAGCTATGAGTTTGGTGGAAATGAAATAATCTAAAAGAGAGTTATATATAAATCTTATTTATATCACAGTCATACATAAAATATTAAGACAACAAGGCTGGCTACACTGATAAAAAAGTACACACAGACAATACAGGGAAAGGCTATGGGAGCATCCATTGTTTATTAATCCCATATACCAGAACCTGCCTAATTTGGATCCTGTGCACTTCAGGTGAAGTGCAGAGAGAGAAAGGAACAAGTAGAGAGAGAAAGTGAGTCTCATTGAAACTTTCTCTCTCTAACCTATTCCTATCTCTCTACACTTCACCTAAAGTGCACTATAACTATAAAGATCCTATTTCGAACTTGCCAGGCACAGAATCATATCTAAACCTAAAAGTTACATGTGAAGAAAAATGCAGTAAACTACCTTTTAAGCCAAAGGGACTTCACTTCACATGATTTGGGGGAAAAATAAGAGTCCCATGATACATGGGTTTTTTTTTTCCACTTGTCATTTTCACTAGTGATGATACCACATGGATGAAATATCTGG
This sequence comes from Chamaecrista fasciculata, assembly GCA_003254925.1. Lineage (NCBI taxonomy): Eukaryota > Viridiplantae > Streptophyta > Magnoliopsida > Fabales > Fabaceae > Chamaecrista > Chamaecrista fasciculata. The sequence continues at coordinate 13,349 of QANZ01013601.1, forward strand.
CTGTTTCTGGAGGGATTCCATTCCTCCTACTCCTTGTAGATCCTCCTTAAAGTCAAAGGAAGCCAAATCACAGGGGGAACCAAAGAGCAAATGGAAATTGTTGTTGGTATTGCTGTTGTTGTTGTTGTTGTTATTGTTATTGTTGGCCTCAAACTGAGAATTCAAAGCCTTGAACCGATCGAAATGGTTGTCTTCTTGGGCAAATAAGTGATGATTATGGGATATGTTGGAGTCTTCAAAGAAGCTTCCCTCCATCACCACACTTTGATTAGGGAAGAAATTGTTGTGTTGTTGCTGAATGCTGCTAGGTTGGGGATGGTTTTGAGTCTCTACGGCTGCGCGGTTACTTGAACTCAAAGTCTTGCTTCCTTGAACATTGGTATCATAGACCGACATAAGGTCGGTTATCATCTTCTGCCCATCTTCTGGAAGCCCAGTTAGATCATAGGATGGAACTAAATTAACAGACTGAGGAGCAGTAGGTTTGGGTTGAACAAAGGATTGAGGAAAAATAACTGGCTTGACCTCACTAACATGAAAATTTGGTCCACCAAAATCAGAGGAATTGCCTCTATATGGGCAATTCAATTGATGATTGTCCCTAGAAGTCCTATCTTGAAAGCCAAGGCAAACTTCACTGTACGGGCACTGAGGGTGTTCACATGTGTAGATTTTTGGATCCATCATCATGTTAAAGTCATTGGAAATCTTCCTCTTCCTCATGAAATCCAAATTTGAAACAACCTCTCCCTTGATCGGAAAAGAAGGCTGCTGAGTTGGAAGCCTTCCCCGCATCCCGAGAATGGATGGATTAAGATTCTCGGGCTTCCGTTCTTCCACATCAAAGTTTGGCTCATCCTCAGCCCCTTCAACATCATACTCACTGCAATCATTGATGACCATAGATCCACTTCCTCCAGCTGAGGATAATGGCGGGTGATAGTCCGGGTAAAGCTCTCGTGCCAAAGCCTCCTCCTGATTAATGATTGCGAGCCAGGTCGCGCTTTCTTTGGCCGTCATTTTATCTTGAAGACACTTGGACTGCCTCACCAGCTTGCGAATCTTGGCAATATCAGGAGACATGTGCTTTATAACAGCAGTTAAAACACCAACCTTCCAGGCCTTCTTCAAGTCATGAGGCTTCTTATACGGAGGAGGGCCATGATCTTTAGGTAAACCAATTTGCGGCCACCATTCTTCATTCCCGGTAGGCCACCATGGCGGAGGAACTCCCTTCTCTAACGGAAAACGCCTTTGAGGTGGATCACAGTGCTGCATGAGTGCTGACAAGAGCGAGCCCAAGGTTGTGTCCTGAAGCTCTTGCAAGGTGTGTGGTGTAGGACCAAGAGAATTACATCCGTCGTTCCTCCCGGGGATAGCATTATCGGCTTGATACTTGGCTATGGCAGCAGGACCATTGCGATCGAACCTAACTTTATCCTTCCACCATTGACGAAGGTTGTCAGATGCCCCGGTCACGGGTTTTCCCTTCTCTGGAATTATCCCATAAACAAATCCTTGGGCCTTGCAAACCTCCATCATCTTCAACATGTACTTCAAGATTCCATCTTGAGCCCTAGACATCTTCTTCCTCCTTGCCTGTTCTTGGGACTGTCTTTGCTTCGCCGCATCTATTCCTTCTTTCGATTTGCTTTGTTCTTTTAGCCGCTTCAGCTGCATCTTGTCCCTCCAAATCCTCTTCTCAAGCTCATCCACATCAGTTTCTTCATCACTGTAATCATCCTCCACTACTGCCTCTGGTTCAGTCCGCCGGGCGACCATGTCTCCTTCACCAATGGGAGCGGAAAACATGTCCAAATCACCACAGAAACCCATCTCTTCAAACATCATCATTGAAAATACACCCAACAGATAGACTGGAAGTGTTAAACAATCTAAACTTCCCCCTCTTACAACTTTGAAGGGCTTTACACCTGTCAAAAGCAATGAAACACAGAAAAATTAATCCCAATTAAAAGAAAAAAGAAATCAATTATTATCCATGGGAACACAGCCACCACTGAATTATCGAGAGTCACATGTTCTTACATATTCTAACACAGGCATCTTCCGAAGGCCAAAATAAACAAATAAATACATAAAAACTAAAATTTCCTAATCATCAGAGAAATAACAGCCAGATTCTAGGTAAGAAGTATGAAGTAAGAAATCGAGTCACGATTGATTGGACGGATCTAAAACACCCAGAGTCTATGATATGGTGATTTAAGAAGAAGAAACTTGAAAAATCTCAGATCCATTTTAGAGATTCCCTCAGCAATCCATGTTTCACAGAAATATTTCAAAGGGAATATCATCTAAACTGAAAGATAAACTTCACAAGCGAAATTAGAACCAATACAGGAGGATACCAGAGAATCCAAATCACTCAAAAAGTAAATCGCAACTTCAAAAAGTAAAAGCAAAATAAGAAAACCAAACAGACGATCCATTGAGTAATCAATCGATTCAGCACAAACCCAAATCAGATTGAGCAATCAGAACAAGCTAGCAAGAAAAAAGGATAGATAGAAAGAAGAGGATAAAGCAGAACACCCAAAATGTAGTAGAAAAAGAAGCAAGCAAGCAAAAGCATCTGAATAAACTATCTCACCAGAAATCTAAGTCTTCCTCTTCTGCAATCGCACAAGTGGATTGAAAGATACAGAAGAAAGTGGGGTTTTGAGAGCGAAGAAGAAGAAGAAGAAGAAGAAGAAGAAGAAGAAAGAAACGAAGGAAGATGGAAAGAAAAAGAAGAGAGAGAGAGAGAGAAGAGAGAGAAAGAGAAGAGAAAAGTGAGGATTACGGTGGCTTCACTGCTTTATATGTGAATGTGAAAGAAACTTAACGATTAATGTGAAAACCATTATTTGCATTAATGTCTTAATGTGTTTTGGGGATGTAATCATTTTTTTTTTCAAATTGAAAAAGAAAACGTAAATATATGTTATTATCCCAACGCGTATTCTATCAATATTTTTAGATATTTTTAAAATATAAAATATAAATTTTAAATGTTTTTTATCAAAGGCCAAAGTGCACTTTTGGTCCCATAACTTTTGCTAAAGTTTCAATTTGGTCATATAACTTTTTTTTGTTGAACTTCTGGTCCATATCTTTTGCTAAAATTGCATATTTGATCCCGTGTTGCATTTTTGGTCCCATATCTTGGGGGGCCATGTTGTAGAATTGGTCCCATATCTCTCTTGGTCAGTTGTAGGCTTAGTCTCATATCTTTGGGTCAGGTACAAAATTAGTCTCATATCTTCTTATCAGATGGGATTGGTGGTGAAACTTTTTGCAAGGATATGAGACCAATTTTGCAACTTGATCAAAAGATATGGGACCAAAAGTGATACAGGACCAAATCTGTAACTTTTTACAAAGATATGGGATCAAAAGTGCAACAAAAAAAGTTATAGGACCAAATTGAGACCTAAACAAAAGTTATGAGACCAAAAGTGCACTTTGATCTTTTGTAAAATAAGATTATATTTTTATGGTAATAGAATTTTATTATTGTTAGATGGATAAACAAATGTTCATATTTTTATGAAAAAAAAATTGTATTTATATATTATAATTTTAATTTATATTTAAATAAATTTATAATTTATAATTTTATATTTAAATAAATTTTATCATATTTATATATTATAATTTTTGAAATTAACCATACTCCGTTTCTGTGCAAAAATATGCATCCGTTCAAGTGTAATATGATATGATTATATTCATATATATATATATATATACACATAAAGAAAATAATAAAGACCTAATTATATATTTCCTCATCATTTATGTGAAATGCATTAATTAAAATATATAGATTAAAAAAAATAAAAAGAGTTATATTTTGGTGGATTTGTTTTAAATTTCGTAAATGGACTCATATTTANAATTAATTAATAGAAGATCCATTCAATAAATATTATTTATTGTTTTAGATTTTTAACTTGTATTCTAGATTTCCATTTTCCAGTTTTAAAGGGTTACTTATTTAGGTTTTTTTATAATATATTAAAACTAAATAAAGCAATGTGTAAATTAAATTTATCCTTTTATTTCACTCTTTTGATAATGACAACAACACACATCACTAACACGCAAAGAGACGCAAAGTGGGTTAGTGGGAATAGTGTGAAAGCAATGAATAAAGAATGCGAAATTTAGAGAGAGAAAGGATTGTTGAATTTTTAACTTTCCATTTTCGGTGCCTTCCAATTACTCTCTTTCTTTAACTTATGATGGTAAGTTTTAGGGATATGTCCCTTTCATATTTTCATGACAGTTTTATAGTCATTTATTTCGAGTTTAGATTCTCTCTAATTTAGATAACGTGTTTTTTTCTCTTTTATAATAGGATAAATTACACTTTCGTACCTTGTTATTTGGTCATATTTCACAAATAGGTCTCTTAAAGTTGTGATACAATATTTTCAGAAAATTACAAATAGGTCCTTAGATACATATTATTTAGGGACTAAAAATGAAAACTTTAAAAAAATTTGGGGTCAATACGTAATTTTTATAAAATTTGTTATGGTTAAAATTACAAAATACCTCCAAAGGGTATCAAAGTGTTAATGGAGAATACCACAAGGTACCAAAGTATCATTTTTTGAACCACAGGGTACCAAAGTGATATATGACCAAACCACATAGTAGCAAAGTGTAATTTACCTATTAAGGGAGGTGATGTCAAGAGTCCTTTGAATAAGATTATCTCTAATAATAGAGAGAATATCTAAGGGAAACTTAAAAAAAATGACAATCGAAACGATTTTATCTAAACAAAAAGGTTAAATTGTCATTTTGATCATCAAACTACGAGGCACATTTTATTTTGGTCTTAAAATTACAAGATTCTGTTTTGATCTTCAAATTTCGATATTTATTTTGTTTTGGTCCCTACATTGTGATTTCGTCTTATTTTTGTCGTTATTGATAACTTGGACAATTGAAATAGATTGTTTCTCTCTCAAATGTGTCATAATATAATAAGTTAGTTGGCAAGGAGAAAAGGAAAAAAATTTCATCCTTTAAAAAGAAAAAAGGGGAAATTGCATTTACCCACCCTAAACTATATGCTCAATTGCAATGTTCCCCATAATCTATTAAAAATAGCAATTAACCCCCTAATCTATTAATTTTGTAGCGATGTCTACCCAACCGTTAGTAACACTGTTTATCTTTCTAACTTTTGAGTCTGTTTCACTTATATAAATACTTCATAAAATAGTCAAATGTCATAGTTACACTTCTAACGATTTAAATTTTATAATTTAAAAATATATCATACATTTTGATTTCAAATCTTTTGACATGTTTTTTTTTTATTATTTTACTATATTTTACTTTTTAAAATTTAGAGTAAATTACACTTTGGTACCCTGTGGTTTGAAACTTGACACTTTGGTACCCTGTGGTATTCTCCATTAACACTTTGGTACCCTTTGGAGCTATTTTGTAATTTTAACCATAATAAATTTTACAAAAATTACATATTGACCCCAAAAAAATTTTAAATTTTTCATTTTAGTATCCAGGGACCTATTTGTAAATTTTTGAAAATTTTTTGGGGTCAATATGTAATTTTTGCAAAATTTGTTATGGTTAAAATTACAACTTAGCTCCAAAGAGTACCAAAGTATTAATGGAGAATACCACAGGGTACCAAAGTGTCAAGTTTCAAACCACAGGGTACCAAAGTGAAATCGGGTCAAACCACAGGGTACCAAAGTGTAATTTACCCTAAAATTTATTTGTTTATTTTTTGTTCGATTACACACTTTTCTTTAATTGTATCAAGGTAATACAATAAAATTTAATAGATTAAGGGGTTAATTGTTATTTTTGATGACTTTATAAAATATGTGTAACTCACATTAGACTTAGATTGGAATTGGACACATAGTTCAGGGTGGGTAAATGTAATTTCCCAAAAGAAAAATCTTCACTCTTTAGAAAGCTCAACTACAAATTTATCTCTAATTTGTTACTAAGATTGGAATTTTTTTTGTTCTTTCTCTGTCAACTCATTTATTATGACATATATGAGAGAAAAATGTTTGATCTCATGTATCCTAGTTATCAATAACGATAGAAATTTGAAATCATATTTTGGGGACCAAAATAGAATAAACATGAAACTTGAGAACCAAAAAATAATTTTAGGACTAAGATAAAACTTACCCCATAGTATGAAGACCAAAATGAAATTTTCACAGAAAAAATAAAGAGACAATAATGTATAATTCGAGTTGTTCAGTCAATATATATTCACAACTCGATCATTCAAACAGATTAATTTGAATTGGTTTTAGTACATTTGAATTATCTTTCATGAAGTATTTTAGTACGTTAATAAAAAAAAAACAAAAGTACTTTTGGTACTCTTTAAGTATGATAATTACAAAGATGAAATATTTAGTCAGTTTCTCTGGTACATTTAAAGTTTTTTTGGGTCAATTATATCTCTAAAGTATGAAGTTAGTTTCAATTATACCCCAAAAAATTTTTTTAGGTCAACTATATCCCTAATCTTTTTTTCTTTTTGTCAAATTTACCTCTAATTCGGGGTACAATTGACTCAAATGTAAAACTTTTGATCAAAAAATATTTTGGAAGTACAATTGAAACTGACTTCATAATTTGGGAGTATAATTGACCAAAAGAAATTTTAGAGGTACAATTAAAACTGAGCTCATATTTAAGATATACCAAAATTACTTTTGCTTTTAAAAAAATAATCTTAGGATTATAAAGCTCAAAAGTAGGTTAATCTCATAGTTGGATCAATTATGCATGAATGTATATGATATTTTCAAAAAGATTTCCTTTGGACTTCTTTTAAAGAAAAAAGGTTTGATATTTTTTTGAAGGAAGTAACAACCTAAGCCGTTGGCCAAAAAAAAAAAACAACCTAAGCCTCAAGAGATTAGAAAAAAAAACCTTTCTTTTATGTTGAGAAGTTTAAAAGGCCTGACAAAAAAGAGAAGTTTAAAGGGAGGTTATTTGTAAGAAGATTTTTACGAGAAAGAGGAACAAATAGAAAGTTTTTTTATTTTTTAGGAAAAGGCTTTCTTTCCTTTGTTTTTCTTTTATTATTTTAATAAATTATTGGATGCTTAAAAGGATGCAATTGATAGATGATAAATTTTAAATTTTATAAATTCCTAGTGCAAGTATATACTATCGAAAATAGTATATAAGTTTGAATATCATCTATCATTCCATAGGGAGTTTAAGGGTGTGTTTGGAAAATAAGTATAATGAAATGATAATGAGAAATTATGTAATGAAAGTGTAATAATAAATGGTGTTTGGATTGTTTGAGTTGTAATGAAAAAAAATAAGATGTGAAATTATGTAAAAGGATATGTAATGATTTTAGTTAGTTGAAATAATTATATGAATTTTTTAAAATTGTATAGGGGTAGAATTGGTATTTGATAATAGAATGAGATGGTGATAATGAGATGATATTTTAGTTTTTCGTTGTAGTTGTTATGAAATGAAATGGTAATGAAATTGTCTTGAAATTTGTGCTAAATGTGAATATTTGTAATGAAGGTTAGAGTTGTTTTATGTAATGAAATGAAATGATCAAAATGTAAATAACATGAAAATTTTAAAACCTTCTATTTGGCCTACGATTTTATATTGATTCAATGAATCCGTCCTTACAAAGTGAAATTTGTGTCTCGACTCGTAAATGATGTCGTACCAGTATTGAATACTCTTGTTGGTATAAACCCAAACCCTAAACCCGTATTCGTATTCTGTGAATACTCTTGGGTACTTTTAAAATATTATAAAACAAAAATTTTTATATTTTCTTTTGTAAAATATCATTGTATTTTAGGTACCCTGTGGTTTGAAACCTGACACTTTGGTACCCTATGGTATTCTCTATTAACACTTTGGTACCCTTTGGAGCTATTTTGTAATTTTAACCATAACAAGTTTTGCAAAAATTACATATTGACCCCAAAATTTTTTTGAAGTTTTCATTTTAGTCCCTAGATAATATGTATCTAGGGACCTATTTGTAATTTTTTTGAAAATTTTTTGGAGTCAATATGCAGCAAACATCGATGTATGATATGCAGCAGACATCGATGTTTGATATGCTAGATTCGTTAGAGGGGTTTTTTTACCCTGCCACCATATCCTATGATGATGACGACTCCTAGTGTTCAGCTGGGGATTATGAGACAGTTTATGAATACTCCCCTATTTTTCGAGGATGCTCATATTGAGAGACAAGTGCAGCCCTTTCCACTACCGCAATCACTATCAGGAGAGGTAGATGAGAGACATCAAGGTAATTAGGGAGGCCGTAAAGGTAAAGGTAAGACAGTAGCTCATCAACCTAAAATTCCTCTACGATAAGCCCAAGGTAAAACTTGCTACATGTGCCCGGGGTGGCATTGGCCAGAGCTGGGGCAGAGGCTGGTGCAGGGGTATTGCCTGGATGATGGGCAGCCGCAATGGCAGGAACAGCAGGGTGACGAGGAGGAGGGTGATTAAATTTATTTGTTTTATTTTTAATTTTATGTAATTTTGATTATACTTTTCATGTTTTACAATTTATATAATTAAAAAGAATTATGATAATTGTTCTTATATTTCTTAAATGATTTTATTGAAAAATTTTCTTTTAATATTTCTGATAATCTATTTTATAAAAGTCATATGAATAGTTTGAATTTTTTAAAAAATATAAAAAGTTCATTTACTTTAATTTAATTAATTTTATTAAATAACATATTTTAAAAATAATATTTTATTTAAATTAATTTTATTAGTTGAAATATTTAATTTATTTAATTTTATTAATAGACAAATGTTTATACATATCAGTTTTTATTATTGAAATTTAATAGATAAATATTTTATATTTTTTAATTAACATATTTTAAATTTTATCATTATTATTCAATAAATAATTTTGTTTTCAATTTCTTAGAATATTATTTAGATTAAATTAATTTAATTAATCTTATTTTTTAAAAAATCTAAATTTAACTTAATATTTAAAATATATAAAATATTTAAAAAAATTAAAAAAAAACAAAAACTTTTTGGTCAATTGATCGAAAATTTCGGTCAATTGACCAAAAAGACTGTGTAGGACACGGTTTCAGAAGTCTAAAACCGTTTCTTACACGGTTTCTGAAACCGTGCTGTCTGCACGGTTTCTCCCTGAAATCGCACAGGGTCTGCGTGATTTCAGGCTCTCTAAAATCGCACAGACCCAGCGCGATTTCAGTAAGATGTTTTTTTTTAAAAAATAATTTTTATTGGTCCGTCCGGTCTGAAATCGTGGGGGCTGGTGCATATCCTATTTGGGGAATTAAGAAAAATGAATGGGTATCCTAATACATAATTAATTTATTTGTATTATTAAAATAAAAAAACCTGTTGATGACATCATAGTGAATGGAAATAATGCAGTATATCTTGCTGAGTTTGTGAAGAAGTTGATTACTTTATTTGCCCTTAAGGATCTAGGATCACTATGCTACTTTTTGGGTATTGAAGTTTATCTAAACCGAGAAGGCATGTTCTTGAATCAAGAAAAATATGTTAATGACATATTGGCCAAATTCAACATGAGCAATTGTGCAGCAATAGCTACTACTATGGTTACAGGGAGAAAATTTTCAGCTAGTGATGGCACTCCCATTGAAGATCCTTATCTTTACAGAAGAGCAATCGGGTCCCTCCAATACCTGACAACTACACGCCCAGACATAGAATTTTCTGTGAATAAGTTAAGTCAGTTTCTTGCTAACCCTACTGATGTTCACTATGCTAGAGTTAAAAGGATTTAATGGTATCTTCAAGGAACTAAAAGTGTTGGTTTGCATATATATCTAGCCTGTCAAGAATTTCAAACTTATAATTTTTACTGATGCTGACTGGGCCACAGATTTGGATGACAGAAAATCTGTTGGAGGGATGTGCACTTATCTTGGAGATACTCTGATTTCATGGGTCTCATGAAAGCAGAAGGTAGCGTCAAGATCCAGTACAGAGTTTGAGTATCGTGCCTTAGCAGATAGTGCAGCTGAAGTGAAGTGCTTAGTGTCATTGCTCACTGAACTTGGTTTACCCCCTAGAATCCCATCAATGGTTTGGTGTGATAATCTAAGCGCTAAATCACTAGCTGCTAATCCAGTTCAACATGCACGAAGCAAATATATTGAGATTGATGTACATTTTGTGCGCAATATGATTTTGTCTAGTGTTTTGGATGTGCATTATGTCCCTTCTGCTTTGCAGGTTGCAGACTGTCTAACTAAAGCTTTAACTTAGGACCAATTTGAAAAGAATAGGAGCAAACTCGGCCTTTGTGTAGTGCCGTCCAGTTTGAGGGGAAGAGTAAGAGAAAAAGGGTAGAATACTATTTGTGTCTGTTGGAAAAACAGAGTATGAGAAGAAGAGAATTGTGGGTTTTGAGGCGCGAGTAATACACTTTCTTTTAAAAGATTATGTCTGTGCTATAGGATTATCCACAGAATATCTCTATCAGGATACAACAAAACCCATGGAAACGTTTATTTATAGAGTATGAAAAGGCACCATTAAACAGACGTATCTGTTTATGTGAAAAGGTACTTCCAACAGACATATCCGTTGCTAAAAATATTTAATCTGTTGCTATATTTAAAATGAATAAAATAATTGGAAATTGACTTGAAGCCCAAAGTCATTTATATATAATTAATAGCATAAATGGATTCTATAATATATACTATGAAGTATTCTTTGAGTTACTTAATGTGGGACTTCTTTTCATCTCCATATTACAAACTATCTAACAGTGTTTATGTAAATTCTAGCTGTATATTTTGTATTCATATTATATCTTGACCCTCCACGTGTAGGGTTACATTGCTAAGCTGTATAATGTGACCTACAACAGAAATCTGTTACATTGCTATATAAAATACGCTGTGATGATTATTCAGAATCATCCAAAAACATTCATTTCATTGCTTTTCTTATTATTCTCTCTAGAATGAAGTGGGATAGTTTTAATTAATAGTGTGTTTAATGATGGCTACCTACACGGTATTGTGATCTTCAAGAGTTTGTATATTATTTTTGGTGATAGGGTTCTTAGTTTATTGGTTTTAAAACCACCGTAATAACTTTTAAAGAATTTTGAAGAACCTAGTGGCAGTTTTAAAACCCATCGCCAAAACCCCACGCTAATCATTTAGTGGCAGTTATTATGGTGGTCGACAAAAATTGCCATGTAATGATTTTCGACAGTATCAACAACGGTGGTTTTGCCAATCGCTGGAAATTTATTTAGCGACAGTTATAAACCTCATTGGATCCAAAAAAACAATAAGACCACCAAGTATTTAAATTTGTATTATGTTAGTGTCTACACGTGCATACATGAAGAAATGAGTCTTTTCTTACTGAGTTGTGAGAAGGGAGTGTATGCTTTGGGGTAGGGTTGTACACGGGCCGGGCCGGGTTTCTAGTCGGCCCGAGACCCGGGCCGGGTCACCGGGTCTGGCCGGGCCAAAACAATATTTTTTTTTATTCATTCTATATATAATTTAACTTGTATATATTGGTAAATAAATTAATTTTGGATCAATTTAATGATGTTTTTATTAATGAAGACATTTAATTTGACTTAATTGTTAAAAAAAGTTGATTTAATTAAGATTAAATATATATTTTATGTATATTTTTAATATACAATTGATAAAAAATAATAATAGATATGTATTTATTACAATTAAAAAAATATTTAGTAGTATAAAATATAAATATGTATAGTAAAAAATTAATTTTTTTTTTAAAAATGAGGGTACCCCAGGCTGGGCCGAGTCTAGAGAGACTAGACCCGGACCCGGCCCGACCCGACCCGAACAGCCTCGGGCCGGGCCGGGTCCGCCGGGTCTGGCCGGGCCGGGCCAGAGTTGTACACCCCTACTTTGGGGGTGGTGGAAACTGGAAAGTAGGATTTTGAATCCTATTAAAAATTGTCAAATTCTCACTACTATCATTTTAGAAGTGCAAGTATGCGGAAGTTTTGTGATGCTAAGTTAGCAAGGTTGTTCCTTCATATGGTATTGCTCGTATTTCCTTTGTAGGTTGTATAGATCATACCTTGTATTGTTCTGGTTTATACATTGACATATATGATTTTATTTTTGACCTTGCTAGGCACTATTGAGTTGGAACCTCCTTTATCATTTGAGATTATTGTTAAATGTATGAATTAATTAGGAGCAGTGAGTCCCATAGTTGGCTTTATTATTATGTCATTGTTTTTTTTTTTAAAAATTGTATTAAAACATGGGATGTCACATTTAACGTGCCACATAAGAATATTTAACGAGCCAACTCAATTGTACCATTAACCATACATGCACTACAAAAAACATATATATTTGGTGGCCCTCATTTGCAGGCGGTTTTAAAGAACCGCCAGGAAATGACCCTCAAAGCATTTGGTGGCCCTCATTTAGAAAACCGCCGAACATTTTAGCCCAAAATCCCTGAATCTCCTCAAAGCATTTGGTTTCCCTCTCCTCTTCTACATTTTTAGAGCCAAAATTTTTCGATTCCCTCCTTCTACATCACTAATTTCTTTTGGTTTCCCTCCTTCCCTAAATCCCTAATTTCTTGTTCGTGTTGGTGTTCCCTCAATCGCTGCTGGTTCCCTCAATCGCTGCTGGTTCGTCAATCGCTGCTGGTTCGTGTTGGTGTTACCTCAAGGTTTTTCTCTGCATCTCTCACTTCCTTCAATCGCTGCTGGTTCGTCTCTGGCCGCTGGTTCGTCTCTCACTTCCTTCAATCGCTGCTGGTTCGTCTCTTCGTTGAACGCCATCTGCTAGTTCCCTTCAATCGGACCTTGCTCGCTGGTTCTGTCGCTCGCTGGTTTCTCGTCGCGCTGCTCAATCGGACCTTGCTCGTCGCGCTGCTCAATCCGACCTTGCTCGTCGCGCTACTCAATCCCTCTTTTCAATCCTTCTTTCTCTGTTCACTCCGCTCTGCCCTTACCACCATTTCTCAGTTGACCGTCGATTCTGTAAGTGTCGATTCTTTAAGTGTTCGTTTGTGCTAAATATTCTTTAAGTGTCGATTCTTTCATGTATGGGTGATGTAAATAGATTGGATGCTTGGCTGTGTGATTTATTTTGCTGCCCTGATGTTAATGATTTCTGTATGGCTTTGGTGGCTATGGTTTGTTGGGAAATATGGAAAGCTAGGTGCTCCTTTGTTTGGGATTTTTTGATGTTATGGACTTATGGTGGCTAGGATATCGGGTTTGGGTAATGCAGGATTTAGATTGTGGGGTCGTTGTTGATGATTAGGTATATGAGTTGATGGAGAATGAGTTGTGTTATATTGAGAAGGATTAGAAGACGTAACTGACTCCATGGATTTTGAGTGGCCTGATGGGAGTGTTGTTATTAGTTTGGGTAGGGTATTGTCTCTTGGTGTTTTTGAGTCTGTTGGTTCTTGGTATTCAATTTCTCTGAGATGCCCCTTTTTGTGGGTTGACTTTGGATAAGCAAATTTGGAAGAGTATGGAAAATGGTCTTCAATAAACACTACATCTCTGGAGTGATATAATTTTGCAGTTCTTGGATCAAAGCGTAGATGGTTGTGTATTTGTGAGATAATCCTAGATAGACACATTGTGTGGATCGTGGTTCTATTTTGTTTTGGCTGTATTGTTTAAGCAATGAGTAGCAAAGACCACCAAAGAATTTTAATATATCATAGTTGGGCTGTTTGTGAAAGATGATTTCAAATTGAGTTTGATTTTGTAAGTTTGATGTAGGCATTCTGTTTATAAAAACTGCATGTTGGACAGCCAATAATCAAAAAATAGGATGGGAGAGATGCTTGATATAGTGAAGTCCTTGTTGTTTCAATATTATGACGATGTCTCATATTATGTCAGTAGATGAGTTTGATATGATAGTTGTATATTATGAAATCAGAAAAATGAGCTAGCCTAAGACGTCAACTCTACCTACAATGTGAAAGGGGCAGGTTTAAATTATTGGCAGGGACGTAGGGTAAATAATTGTAAGATTAGTTCGATTATTGTAAAACCTAAAACGTAGCAAGAGAAAAGCAGTTTGATTTGCTTTAAGGTTGAAATCAAGATCCAATATCAGTTTTGAACCTTTCCCCCGTGGAGTGAAGTATAATTTATAACTAAAGAAGCCAACATAAACATTTTACAGGTCTTATCAAGTAAATGGCGTAGGGGGGGGGGAAGTAATATCTTGTAATTTTCGTGGACAGATCCTTTTGTAATTAAAAGAAGTGTGAATCAATAAAGAGTTTCCAACCGGGGATTTACAAGAAAAAAACGTCAGATAAACTGGATTAGCAGATATTGAAGGTGTGTTGGGCATAATTTCAAAGTCAAAACATAGAGGAATTTCCAAATCAAAAGAAAATACATTAGAGCTGAGATTTCATTAAAAAGATAGCACTACCTAATAAGTAGAACAGCATTGCAAAATGAAAATCTAAGAGAAATGGCATTTGTAAAAGGAGAATGTGAAATATGTAATCACAAGATCTTCAAGAATCTTAAACATAGAAACAGTACGTAGAATAGAGAAATGCATCTGGAAAAAGATGAAAAAGTACTGACCGACATCGTGAAAGGGTTTGAATGCAAGATCTCCGCCGCAAAAATCAAGTCGCAGCTACCTGTTAAACAAGAAGAAGAAGAAAATGTCGCAGCAAACTCATCTACAAATGTATGATGTTTACGTTTGGACTAGTATTTTACATCTTTTAGGGACTAAATTGAGACACTTATGATCTTTTAGAGACCAAATTAGTAATTTAGTCTAATAATAAACTTCTTGGTTGAGTAAGGATGCCCATTAGTGCAAAGAATTAGGAGATAATCTAAACTATATTTGTTTTTAATCTGTCAGGGTTCTGTTTGTAATAGTTTCACACAAAATCTTTGTTATCTATAGGGTTTTAATTGTATTGCAGGTGCTGCCAGCAGTCACTAACATGTTTTGGCCATAATATTGACATTAACTAGTGTATAGGGAAGTCACAAAGACTTGTTTTAGGAGCAGATTAAGACTTCCATATTTTTGTGTCACTTACTATTTTAGTGTCACTGAATCCTATCGCACCTAGATAATGGGAACTTACTGAAGTTATTTCTGGTATTTGAATTCAGCTTTTGTTGTTGGGCATTCAAGTCAACGTTATTATTGGGCGGTGGCTATTGGAGAGGATTTTCTGATTTCACCTTTCAGGTACGTTATTATTGGGCATTTAATTTTTTATTTTAATCCCTGCTGTTAAAATCATGTTTTAGTCCTTGTTAAAATTCTGTTATTGTCCTTGCTGCACAAATTCTGTTTTAGTCCCTGCGCAAATTCTGTTTTAGTCCCTACTGCAAATTCTGTTTTAGTCCCTGCTGCAAATTCTGTTTTAGTCCCTGCGCAAATTCTGTTTTAGTCCCTGCTGCAAATTCTGTTTTAGTCCTTGTTGTATTTCTATTTTAGTCCCTGATTCAATCTATCTTGGTTTTTTAGTAACTTTTTAGTCCCTTTGTGGGTGCTTATGAAGTGTCTAGTATGTGTGAAGGAAGATGAGTATTATAAGATTTTACAACACTTTCATTTAGTATTGGGTTTTTATGCCACAAGTTGAATTGTGATGTTTATGTTTCTATGTCTTCTTCAATTCTGATAGGCTCAATATGGATAAATCTTGGATTTCCAAACCGCGAAACACACTTGAATATGCGAAAGGCTTGGAAAGTTTCTTAGACTTTGCCTTTCTAAATTCTTCCGTCAATGGAAGAATAAAATGTCCATGTAGCCATTGTGGGTTTAGAAAGATGGAGACTAGAGAAGTAGTATATGAGCACTTATTGCGTAGGCAATTTCCATCAGGATATACTCTTTGGCTATGCCATGGGGAAGAACCTAGTGTGTTGGCCCAAGTTGTGAATGAAAGTGAGAGGGATGTTTCACATAGCCAAAATGATATGGTCAGTGAGAATTCGATACAAGACATGATCCATGAAGCTTTTAGAAATGGTCATCAACGTAGGTGTGAAGAACCTAGTGTGTTGACCCAATTTGTGAATGAAATTGAAGGGGATTTGCCTGAAGGGAGTCATAGACAAAGTGATTTTGATGATTTAATCTGGGATTCCAATGAACAATTGTATGAAGGCTGTACAAAATACTCAATGTTGGCATTCCTCATTAAACTTTATCACATTAAGGTTCTATGTCGAATGACTGATAAGGCTATGACTATGATATTGGAGTTATTGCAAGATGCTTTTGAGCACGCCAAAATTCCAAAATCATTTTATGAGGCAAAGAATGTAATCAACAAACTTGGACTTAATTATGGGAAGATTGATGCATGTCCAAATGATTGCATGTTGTATTGGAAAGAAGATGAGACTAGAGAGTCATGCAAAGTTTGTGGTAAGTCTAGATATAAGGAGAATGGTTCGAATTCACAAAGTGGTGGTAATAGGAAGAAGAAGAAATCTGCAAAAATTTTGCGTTATTTTCCGTTAAAACCACGATTGCAGAGATTATTTATGTCTTCCAAAACTGCCAAGGACATGAGATGGCATGCTGTGGGTAACAATAGTGACAGTTCCATGAGGCATCCTAGAGACTCTGAGGCATGGAAAACATTTGATAGACTTCATACTGATTTTTCTAATGATCCACGTAATGTACGACTAGGTTTAGCTAGTGATGGTTTTAATCCTTTTGGTACAATGAGTACCAACTATAGCATATGGCCGGTGGTGCTAATGCCATATAACTTGCCTCCTTGGATGTGTATGAAGCCAACTTCATTTATTCTATCAATGATCATCCCAGGGAAGAAACAACCTGGGAATGATATAGATATCTATCTACAACCTTTGATTGAAGAGTTGAAAGAGTTATGGAACAATGGGGTGGCGACATATGATTCCTCATCTAGTCAAGTTTTCACGATGCGTGCGGCACTTATGTGGACAATTAGTGATTTCCCTGGTCTTGGAACTCTATCCGGTTGGAACGTATACAATGGTATAGCTTGTCCTTGTTGTAATAAGGATTTTAAACGACATCGTCTCACTCATGGTGGCAAATTTTGTTTCATGGGTCATCGACGCTTTCTAGAAAGAGGTCACAAGTTTCGATTAAGGCGAGCTCAGTTTGATGGTGATGTTGAGTTGAGGGACCCACCAAAGTTATTATCAGGATTAGAGATCCTGGAACAAGTTAAAAATATTGATGTCACTCTTGGCAAGAAACCGAAGTTGAATACTGTAGGGAAAAGAACTCGTGGAAAAAATGTCGAGGAGAGTGATAGTCGACAATGGAGGAAGAAAAGTGTATTTTTTGAGCTTCCTTATTGGAAGTTTAATTTAATACGACATAATCTTGATGTGATGCATATTGAGAAGAATGTATGTGATAATGTGTTGTATACACTTCTCAATGATGCGTCAAGGACAAAAGATAATTTAAATGCACGAAAAGATCTACTTTCTTTGGGAATAAGAAGAGATCTCTGGCCAGATGAAAAAGGAAAATATAAACCAGCTTTGTACACTTTTTCAAATGCAAGCAAGACTCAATTTCTTACTATCTTGAAAAATGTGACTGTACCAGATGGTTATTCAAGCAATATTGCAAGTTCTATTGATCTAGACCAGCGTAAAATTACAAGACTGAAGAGTCATGACTCCCACATTCTAATGGAACAATTGTTGCCTTTAGCAATGAGGAAGGTGTTGCCTAACCAAATAAGTGCTGTGTTAATCGATGTATGCTCATTTTTTAAACATCTTTGTGGGAAAGTGCTGGTTACTAGTGAGTTAGAGAAGCTTCAAGAGCGGATAGTGGTAACTTTGTGTCATTTAGAAACCATATTCCCCCCATCATTTTCCACAGTCATGGTTCACTTGCTTGTGCATTTGGTAGAGGAAGTCAAGTGTGGAGGACCAGTGCATTATCGATGGATGTATCCTATAGAGAGGTAAATGATTTACATGAGTTTTTTTCTTTTTCCATTTATCCAACTTAGTTGTTTGACTATATGTCAATTTCTTAGGTATCTAGGACATTTGAAGTCTTATGTACGTAATCGAGCCCAACCAGAAGGATCTATTGCTGAAGGATACATTGCAGAAGAATGTTTAACCTTTTCTTCTCGGTATTTGCATGGAATTGAAACAAGATTCAATCGTTTTCGGCGTGTTGATGATGATCCAGGTGGTGTTGAATCAAGTCAAGTTGAAACCTTATTCCCGCGAATAGGCAAACCTGTTGGAAGTGGTCAATATTTTAATCTTACACCTAAAGAAAAACATCAAGCTCATCGACATATATTATTTAATAGTGAAGTGGTTGCTCCGTTTCTCAAGTAAGTCAAATAGACTGCATGACTTTAAAATATAATGTTACTTATTTCACTGACTTCACATACCAAATATAGGGAATTTCAAGACATAACCACACAAAGGCTAAGAAATCATACACGGAAGCCAGCAAAGATTCAAAAGGTCATTCATAGGGAATTTGTTTCTTGGTTTGAAGCACGGGTGAGTAGAATTCTTTGGTTATTCATTTCATAGTACGTTTTTCATGTAGATTTCTAATACAAGTCATGACTTTTTTCTTTAGATTTTGAATGATACGAGAGTGGTTCATCCCGATGATATTATCTATCTTGCCCGAGGCCCACATATGCAAGCTAGAAGGTTCATTGCATATAATGTCAATGGATACAAGTTTCGCACTTTGGCACGGGAGGAAGGGATGAAGACGCAAAATAGTGGTGTATTTGGTGCATTTGGGACTAATAGTTATGCAAGCACAAGTGATAAAAATCCTAAATTTGCAAGTGTTCTATACTATGGAAAATTAGAGGACATAATAGAATTGAACTACTATGGTAGGTTCACAATTACTATGTTCAAACGTAAGTGGGCTAACACTACAACATCTATGGGAAAAAAGGTGGATGCCCTTGGATTCCTTTCGGTTAATTTTTCTCACTTGATACATACTGGTGAAAATGATGATGATGAACCATATATTCGAGCTTCTGATGCTCAAATGGTTTATTATGTAGATGATAAAGATTTACAAAAAAAGAATGCACCAAATGTAATTGTTGAAGAGTGGTGTGTCCCTGTGCATTTGAAACCAAGAGATTTATTTGACATGGGAGAAGATGGAGAAGATACTGTCTTGGAGAATATGCCATTTCCTTCACAAGACTTGGACGTGCTTTTATCAAACAATGATGAAGAAATTCCATTGGCAAGGAATGACAATGATGGAGAAGCAGATGTGGTGGCTAATATTGAAAATATTAATGAGAATATTGATGTGGAAATGATGGCATAGTTTGTTATTATGGAAGAACCAAATGTTTTGGCCAATTTTTGTTCTCTCTCTTTATTGTCATAGAGGTGATGGTAGTTTTAGATGAAAGTGCTCCTAAAGCTACTCTTTTTTGTACTTGTATTATTTCATATGCCTCTAAGATTGCTTTGAGTGCTCATTTTTGTTAATATTGNAGTGCGTTTTATTGTTTTGCCCTCAGGTTATAGCTAATTATGTTGGCTTATGTAGTCATGTTGGCTTATGTTGGCTTATGTTGGCTTTCTTGCTTGACATCTTTGAGTGCTCATTTTTGTTAATATTGCTTTGAGTTCTAACTTTTATATTATATAAATCTATCTTTTTTGTACTTATATAAATTGATGTCTCATGTAGATTTCCTTATATATGTGTCATTCAAGTAAAGAATTTCACATTGATATATAAAATGGTGCAGGGAAGATGATATTATTGTTATCTTAACTATATATAATTCTTATTAATGTTATTAATTCTTTTTGCAGATATGCCGAGGACTAAAAGATACAGGCGTGAGATCACCTAACCATCACCAACACCTCCAACTCCAACCCCAACCCCAACTCCAACTCCTATTCCATCTATAGCACCATCCACATCACATATTCCACATTCATCACATATTCCATCTTTATCAACAATCCCAACACCTCTGACTTCTAATTCGATTGCATCATCATCTCACACATCTGGGCGAAAGAACAACAAATTTCGGATTGTAACCGTAACTGGTAACTCACACACTATTATTACGATACAATTTGTAATGAGTAATGTATATATATTTATATTGTTTTTTTTTCTAGTGGATAAGACATTTTCCATGAATATTTAGATTTATGTATGGATGAAAGNAGAACCAATGAAGTTAAATGTGGCTAGAGTGTGGACACTCCCTCCTGGGAAGAAGGTCAAGGTTAAATTCAATAGGGACCGTCAACCGATAAATGAAGAAGGTGCACTTTTAAACAGTTTCTTGGCGGATTTAGCATCTGATGTGAAAGTGTTACCTATATCCTACCGTGGTTGGCGAAAGGTTCCAAAAGCTGATAAAGATAGATGTTATAATAATTTTTTGAAGGTATTGTTTATAGTTTCTTTTCCTTGTTTATTTTCACCTTCAAGGTATAATATATCTAAAGTTTGGTTTCTACATTCCTTTGATTGACTTGTCACATATTGATTTGTGGAATTAATATATAATGAAATGTGGAATTAATATAATTGTTATTATTTTTCATGCTATTTAGGAAAAATTTCAATTTAATGAATCTATTGGAGAGAAATATATGCGAGGAACCCTTGCAAAGGATTGGAAAGACAACAGACATCGTCTATTCAAGGAGTTGTATAAAGTTGAATGTAGTAGGGAGGATAATATTGAAGACCATCCACCAGGGATCCCGAAAGAACAATGGGCTGCTTTTATTGATTATCGATTGGAGCCAAAAACAATGGTAATTAAAATTAATTTTATTTCAAGGAGTTTTATTTTTGATTATATTAACTAAATTTTGATATATTTGATTGCTAGAAAATGTGTGAAACAAATACTGCAAATAGGAAAAAGCTGATCACTCCTCACATGGGAGGATCCAAAAGTTTGGCAAGAAAACGAGAAGAGATGGTGAGCTATAGCAAAATAGTATATATTGATTTAAACAACATGGCAAATTATTATAGTTAACATCATCTATTTTAATGAGATTTAGGAATCTGAACTTGGAAAAGAACTGGGTCGTGGAGCCATGTATATTGTCAATCATACGAAGAAGGACGGTTCCTATGTCAATGATGCTGCCAAAGATATATGGGTAAGTTTTATCATATTCAAAACTATGTATATATAGAATTTTTAATAAGAGAACTGGCTGGATTCAAAACTATGTATGTAACTGTAACTGTGTTTGCTCAGTTAATGTTGGATTAACCTGGATATTTCTCTTCATAGACCTCTTTTTTTCATTGTAATATCTGTAGTTCTGTGAATTCCTCAGCCAATGCATGAGTTTTGTGGTCAGTAGCTGGTAGAATGTTAGACCTGCTGACTAGCTCGTTTTGCCTCTTGTTTTCTGTTTTGATTAGCTGAATCTGTTACTGTTCCTCGTTATTGTATGCATTAAGGGCTGTTTCTAGGCTATTTTTCCTATTTTAATGAGATTGTGTATTATTAATATTTTAATGAGATTGTGTATGAGCTGATTTTTAAATTATATGAAGAGATCAAATGCTTGATGAGGATGTGGGTACCTTTCTTTGGGTAGTGGTTTTCCCTTATATATATACTTCCTGTTAGCTATGCTGATTGTGTGCATTGGTGCTTGCCTGGCCTTCAAGACACTTGGAATGAGCTCCTTTTTGCCAAGCTATTCTACCCTTGATTGATATCCAACTTCTTCACAATCCAAACACATACTTGTAAAATATGCACTTTCATTGAAAAGAATGAATGAAATATAGGGAAAGATGGAGATTTGATTGGTTTCAATTTTGGGTTTTCTCTTTTTCGGTGATTGAATTTGGAATGCAAAGTCCAAGTTTTGTGTTTGTTTGGAAAAAAGAAAACGGTATATTGTGATTTGTTCTGGCGTATAATTTAGACCATTTTATATATGTGACTTTTTATACTTTTTTCTACAGATATTCAAAATTATAATTATTCATTCTTCATTGTCAAAATTTAATTCTTTAAATTAAGGCCAATGTCTCAAATTGGTCCTTATTTTGAATTATGGGATGGAAAATTGACTTGTTCTGCCTTCATGTCTGATAGTGGTGCATGTTTTTTTGAGTGTTTTTTTGAGTGTGTGGAAATTAAAGATATGTATATCCTTCCATTTGCTGGATGTCTCATTCTTTATAGATGTGTTTCTTTATGCAGGAAAAAATTATTGAGATTGAGTCAGAACAAAGTTCATCTCAAAAAATTGGACCCCATGATTCCCTTGCACAAGTATTAGGCCCAGAACACTCAGGAAGAGTGCGTGGCTTAGGATTTGGGCCAACTCCTTCTCATGTCTTTGGATTATCCACTACTAGCTCAACCTCTAGAAACAGTACAAATGACTCAAACAAGATAACACAATTAGAGTCACAATTAAAGGCTGAAACTGAGCTAAGAAAGAAGATGCAGAGTTGTGTGAAATATATGTTCAAAAACATGTTTGGAAATACAGCTCCACCACCAGAGTTTGCATCAATAATGGATGTTGATGAGGTATATTACTAAAACTATTTATTAAAATACACATATTTACGTATCAATTTTATTTGTAATTTAATGTTATAATTCATTTTTGCAGGAAATTCCATCTGATGTTCGTCCTTCATCTTCATCAAGTCATGCACCATGATTCCTTCTTAGTGTTAGATCAACCTACTATCATTTCTAGTGGATAAGACATTTTCCATGAATATTTAGATTTATGTATGGATGAAAGTTTAATTTTCATGAATATTGAAATTTGTATGGATGGTAAGACTTGGATATTTTGTTTATTTTATTATATTTTGGATAATTAATATATTTTAAGAAATATCTTAGATTTATTGATCTTCTTATTTAATTTAAAAGTTTATAATCAAATATAAATAATAATAACAAAATCAAAAATAATAAAATTAAAAAAAAAAAATTAAAGGCATTTAGCGGCGGTTCTCAAAACCGCCACAAAACAAAATTAGGTATATACGCCTGTGCATTTAGCGGCGGTTTAAAAACCGCCACCAAATTAAATTACGTTTATATACCTGCGCATTTAGCGGCGGTTATAAAACCGCCACAAAATGGTTCCACGAAAATAGGTGCGCATTTCCTGGCGGTGCAAAAACCGCCGCTAAATGGGGGAAAACCGCCGGTAAATAATTATTCCAGCGGTTGTTAAAAACCGCCGCTAAATGATTGCGACGCTGCCGATGCCGACGGTTTTCAGAACCGCTGGTATTATATTTAGTGGCGGTTTAAACCGCCACTAAATGTTAAAAAAACCGCCACTAAATGCCGCTTTTTTTGTAGTGATGATAGTTCAAAACGGAGGGACTATATTGTATAGACGAGTACGACGCTTCTTTTAGGGATTGAAATTGCCTTTTCCATTTTTGAGAGACTAAAGTGTCATTTAGTGTATCTTGAAAGGACTGGATTGTATGTTTTGTCTATTTTTTAATATAGCTAAAATTGATTGTGACAGAGAATAAAAGAGGTAGGTAATTAGTGGTCCTGCGGAAGTATATAGTGGGGTGCTGTCAAGTAGATAGGATATATATATAGACATGTTTTCTTATTCCTGTTTATAATAATATATAATATAATATATTTAAAAGTGAATTAAAATAATGAGAAGTTTTTAGAAAAATAAAGGCAAAAATATTATTGGTATTCCCAAAATATCCGGTTATTGTCAATTGTACCCTCAAAGTTTGTTTGGTCAATTGTACCCTCAAAGTATGCGGTCAGTTTCAACTATAATCTTATAGTTGTTTTTAGTCAATTATATTCTCAATATTTTACATTTGAGTCAATTGTACTCCTAAATAACCTCAATTTGACGGTACAATTGACACAAAAAATATGATTGGGGGTACAATTGATACAAAAAAGAAAAGTATGGGGGTATAATTGACTTAAAAAAGTATTTGAGGTACTGAAACTGATTCCATGCTTTAAGCTAAGGGTACAAATACAATTAATTTATTGACCCAAAAAAAAATTGAAGGTACAATTGAAAATTATCACATACTTATAATCTTCTCTAGTATTTTAAAAAAGGGTAAATTACACTTTGGTACCTTGTGGTTTGGTCATATTTTACTTTGGTACCTTATGGTTTAAAAAACTAACACTTTGGTACCCTGTGGTATTCCCCATTAATACTTTGGTACCCTTTGGAGTTATTTTGTAATTTTAAGCATAACAAATTTTGGAAAACTTACATATTGACCCCCGATATTTTTAGAAAATTACAAATATGTCCCTAGATACATATTATCTAGAGACTAAAATGAAAACTTTTTTAAAAAAAATTTTGGGGTCAATATGTAAATTTTTTTATGATTAAAATTACAAAATAGCTCCAAAGGGTACCAAAGTATTAATGAAGAATACTGCAGGGTACCTAAGTGTCATCTTTTAAACCACAGAATACCAAAGTGAAATATGACCAAACCACAGGGTACCAAAGTGTAATTTATCATTTAAAAAATAATAAAAATATAAGTTCATTACTTTATATTATGTATAATTTATAATTTATTTTATGCCACTAATTTATAGATTTAATTAATTCATTGCGTGTTTCTGGGTTTGTAGGGTAAAGCAGCTACACCACAAGAGTCAAGAAAGCCATATGGCCAGCTATATATGCTGTTGTATTTCTTTATTTTTAAGCCAAACCAACAACTTCTCTTTCTTAACTCTCTCTCTCTCTCTCTATAGTCCAAAGTGTAAATTTGGTCCCTTGTCTTTTGCTTAGTTCCCAATTTGATCCTGTATCTTTTAATTTTTTGTTGTACTTTGGGTCTCATATCTTTGCGGAATGTCCCAATTTTGGTCCCATACCACTTTTGGTCTCATATATTTTGGTTAAGTTATGGAATTGGTCTCATATCTTTACAAAAATGATCAAACGGTAGGTTAGTTGATCCTTTTGCAAAAATATAAGACAAAAAATGCAACAAAACAATATATGGGACCAAATTGGGAATTGAGCAAAAGATATAAGACCAAATTTATACTTTGACCATATATATATATTTCTTTGTGGTTTGAGTTATAAGTCGTCTACAGCTTAAGTCATAAGCCATTCAATTTCCAATTTACTTAAACTATCTATAAATTTTTTATGTGAGTGAGTTTGTATTAATTGAAAAATAATTAAATAGTAAATTATCCTGTAGAGAGTGTCCAGGTGCTTCCACTTACAAGAAGCCCTCCATGTTCTTCTGTCAGATATGCTCATTCAGCTGATGATGTCTTCCTTCCTTTAGGGACTCAAATATTACCAATTTAATTATTATTCTTATATATTTCTTTCTTTAATCCATATAAAAGATTAAATTCTATGAATTAGTTCTTAACAAATATAATTCAATAAATTTAGGGCCGGTTTGAAATTGATTAGAGTATAATTTGAGTAATTTTAAGTTGAATATTGCGTGTAATTTGTTGTGAAAGAAGATTTTTTAGGTGTGAAATTATTTAAAGTAATGATTAGGGTTGATAGATAAAATTGTATGGAAATTTATAAATTGTATAAAGGTAGAAATAAAAAAAAAAGTTATTTTTAACGTTTTTATGTGAAGAATATGAGTTGATTATAATTTGAGTGAACTTTTTTATAGATTTGTGTTTAGATTAGATTAATATTGTATTAGGATTTAGAATAATTGATTATTAGAAAAGCTACATTTCACTTCATAAATATACATTTTACGCTTACAATTACTTAATTTACTCTAAAGAAATTTTAGACAACACTTACTTTTTGGTTCTTAATTTTGTAACGAGTCAATAAATCAGTTGCTAAATGAAAACAAATACAATTGATTGATTTATGCAATACACAATTATGAACGATTTGGTTTGAGTTTAAATAAAGCACAGTGTTCACCCCGTACTCTCTCTATAGTATGATTATGATTATGATTATTCAATTTCGTCAAAATAAATTTTAGACAAAAAATTGACTTTTGGGTCATCCAATCTTTATCAAGTTGGCACATATATCAGCCCCTAATAGATAAAATAAAAGTTGAACATATACCGAGTTGTCCCAAAATAGTCATGAACCATTATTTTTCCTTTTGTTAAATTGGCAATAAGAATATAAAAAATAATTTGTAAAAGTCATGCATGATGAATTGCAAATGTAAATAAAAAAATATATAAATATATTAAAACTTTTTGTCTTTAAAAAATATATTATATATAGGATAAATTAAAAATATTTATTTACATGTAATTTTAAAATTTTTATGTAAGAAATTTGGAGACNTGATAATTTATAAAAAGAAAATATTGAAAATAAATTAGGTGAAAAATAATGTGATGTAGAGAGATTATCATAGGAGTAATAAATAAAGGATAATGAAAAATGACTAAGACGCCCTTCATGTATATTTCAATATATATTAAATTATAAGTAATATGTTTATATGGGTATATTAATAGTTAGGTGAGATTATAATTTGATTTTTATTTAATCTGTAAACATAATACTCCCATTAGCTCCTGGTGGAAGTACTATGACTTTCCTTATCACAAAAGAGTTTTCTCTCTCTTTCTCTCTTTCTATCTCTTGTCATTTTCTTTCATACTATGTGTTAGTCATAATCGTTTGACATGATATGTGAGAGCCTTATGTTAAAAGCTTTTTACACCCAACTATAAGTAGTGTTACAACCCAAAATAGGTGTGAAAATGTGACCACATATCTTATCCAAAAACTAAAAGTGTCATAGTTTCCTATACGTGTTCATATAAATGGTACAATCCCTTTAAAGCCTGTAATAAGACAAGGACTTCAACCATACCCAGTTGTGATAGGTATCCACAACCATGAGATCCTCTAAAGGGTTCACATAATGGGTTAACCTTAGGATATTACCACAGATGTATGTATCAACACAATCTTCCTTTTGCCCTCTTATCAATTCAATCAAAGATATCTGCTTTCTTGATTGTTTTCCATCGAACCATATTTTGCCATAGCCTCTTGGAAAGACATCAAAGTAGCATATATCACATTCTCTTCATGATAGAGTCAAAGTGCATAAGTTTACCCTTTAAAGGATTGGTACATCCTTCAAGAGAATTTCGCGGCCCCAAAGGAGTTACCAAGGGATAGTAAGTGTTGGGATAAATGAAAGGAAATTGTCCTCTTGATAATTAAATCCTTGACATATACCTGATTGAAATACTACCCATCCCCAAGTGCTAATTAATTAAGGTCAAATTTAGAAACTCTTACTTCAGGCTCAAAAGGGGTAAAAAGGTTAAACACTTATAAGTCACAATAAATATCTTATGTCATTGGTACAATATATGTTTATCAAAGATGGATCACCTAGTCAAAACTTGGGCTTCCTCTTTGTCACGACCCACTCTTGGGAGGCACGTGACCGGCACAGACATGGGTCGATCTCGTACCGTAAGCTTACCCACAGCCAATCCGTAACAATTAGCATAACATAATCCTCATAAATCATAATATATATATATATATATATATTTTTCCATAGTACTCAGAAGTATAATCTTATTGCTCACATGTAGAACGATCAACCCAGAGTATCACCAAATCACTATATATACCATATCAACGTAACCAAACAAAACAACCATTTAATCAATCCCTCACATAAGCGAATCACACAAAATAATAATGATACATAACCCCGAATCCTTTCCGTAAGTGCTAGTGGAGCTGACCGTTTAGAACTTAACACAATTCTAATAAGTAATGAAATACCCACATGAATAATGGTGTGGGATCTCGATTAACTTCCTCCTAGAGCTGAAATAGCGGCTTGATCTGGACCTGTGACTAAAAAAACAAAATAAAGTGAAACAAACACGGGGTGAGTAAAAACTCAGTAAGTGGCTAACCATCCCGATCGTGGTGTATGGCACCACCACGTAGGGAGAGGGGTCACCAACCAAAAGCAATCATCGACATTGAGTAATTCAAAATCTCACTCATTCCACTAAAATTATCCAACTTATTGCAGCAATTACAATATGTATCGTAATAACATGACGAGAAACAACTCAACTATAGAAAATTAGTACGCTTTGAAAAGAATCCAAAAATACAAGAATAATCATGGATTTGATAAGGAAAAATCTTTAAAAAACAAGGGATTTTAAAGAATCATACTTGGAGAATTCATTTGACAATAAAATAAAGTTTAGTAGAGAAAATAAGAAAAATGTTTTATGTTTTATAAAACAATAAAGTTTGGGAATAGAAAACAAATCATAAAATCTTCTCTTCAAACTTCTTTCAAGGGCCAAAGCTGTTGGAGATTGTGCCCTAGGGCCAATCATTTTATAAA
>QANZ01013602.1:0-17792 GCA_003254925.1 Chamaecrista fasciculata
TAAAACCTTAAACCCTAAATTCTAAAACCCCAAACCCCAAACCCCAAACCCTAAACCCTCAAACCCCAAACCCTAAAATCCTAAACCCAAAACCCTAAAATCATAAACCCTAAAACCCTAAAATCCTAAAATTTTGAAATCCCTTACACTTGTTATCTTTACATAAGGGTCTCTAAAAATATGATGGGATGTTACACTTCTCTCTTCACTAAAATTAATAATTAAAGGTGAAAAAGAAAAACTCTTCTCTCTACCGAACTTCAACAGAAACTTGGTAATTGTTCAGCCTTGGTGTCGAATTACAATACTACTAGACCAAAAACTAGGTAAAAAGGTTAAATGACATCCGAAAGAAAAGGAAAAACATTAAAGAATGGCCGAAATTTTAAAATGGTCCTTTATGTATAGGTAGATTTTAAACTGGTCTTATATAATTTTATAATTTTATATATTGATCCTAAAAATTTCTATAATTTTTCAAATTGGTCTAAAAGGTACATTCAGAATGCAATTTAACCTCATTTACTAATAATGTCAATTGAGAAGGTATAATCAATTTCGTTTATTTGATTGTGAAACGAGCAACTCACATTTGGAATTCAATTTGACCTCTTACTGATAACTTCAATTAAATAAAGTACTGACAAAAATAACTTATAACTCTAGATTTATCCTATTCAAATCAAAATTTTTTTTTTAATTTAGAACTAATTTAAAAAATTATAAAAATATATAAACACAAAATAAAATAAATAAAATATAAGGAACTAATTTGAAACCCACCTTATAAAAAGTCAATTTGAGATTTTGGCCATGAAGAAAAATGCAAAAGCACATGTCTTAAATAGGACGCAAAAGCAAATGTAAACACAAAAAAAAAGTTAATATATCTACATAAAAAAACAGTTAATATATCGAAAGAAAAAAGTAAACATAGCTTGTCTAATTTAACTCCACATTTCTTAAATAGAATGCAACAATGAATTTAAAAGAAAAAAAAAACTAAAGGCACCGAGTATACACGAAAATTTCTCATTGGGTTCAAAATATGCTATCTACCGATCATGCAACTACTTACAAAGCTATTAATATACCTTCAATGTTGCTGCTTACAGAGCAATGAATATACATTCAAAATAATCATTCAAACAAAAGTTGACAATTGGGTGAGATTCTTTTGTATGACAATAATTGTTTGGTCATTTGAAGCTTAGCATCTGAACTTAAGGCACCAAAAGAAGAGACTTTCATGGTAATCAAAGCTGTGGCATTCTCCATAATATATTTTGCAAATTGCAGCTCACGTTCTTCCCCTTCAAATTCTTTCAAATGGCATTTTCTAAGGTTTGATGGAAGCCTTGCAGTTGAATATGCAAAATAATCTCCTATTATCTGGATATTAAGACTTGCACCTTTTTTCTGTTCCTGCAGGTTGTCCACAATGATTATATAAATAAAAATATTGAAAGAGAAGAAAAAATGTGCCGACTATATAGAACAAGGAATGTTAATTAACCAACCTTATGAATGATAAGGTTTTGAAGCTTCGGGGATTCCTTGAGGATTTCTACCAACCACTTCCCGTTAAAGGAAAACAAGTATAGTTCCAGTTTGACTAAATTGGGAAATGTGGGAACACCTATATAAAAATTCAATGACTCCTGCATAAAAAATAATGTTGATGATGTAATACCCGAATGTTGTAAGGGACTAAATTGCAACTTCCGAAAGTTGGCATGATAATATAAGTAATTATATTTGTGAGTATGAACATGATAAGTGGGATTAGAATGTAATAACTAAGAAAGTTGTGGGAGAAAAGAAATGTTAGGGAGTGTTTAAATAGAAGTTAGAAAGTTTGGGGGGAAGAAATGTAGTTTCCCCCTAAGTGTTTTAATACACACTTATAAGAGGAACAAGTCGAAGTTGGCTGAGAAAAGGAGGAAATTTCGCAGAGGAAAACAGAGCAGCGAGGGTTTGGAGGAAGTGAGAAAGAATGGCCGATATCTTATCATCCAACGGTCCGTTTTGGACGTTCTACCCCTTGAATTGAAGCTTAGAGAGAGGCGAATCTATCCCTGGTTTCAGTTTGTAGATTCAACGGTCGGATTGAGAAAGAGGTGAGATCGAAAAATGACGTCGAAGATGGAAAAGAGCCGAATTTCTGGAGTTTGAGGGACTAAATCGTTCCTAGGTAGGGTTCTTCTCTTTCTCCTCACTTCAAAACGTTTCTTCACTCATTTGTTTGCCTAGGGTTTCATAAAAATGTATGATTATGTGATAATCTTGATGAATTTATGTTTTATGGCATAAAAGAGTTATTTGTGATATGATGGGGTTCTTTGTTGTAATTAAAGTTAGTTGATTATGTTTAGAATGAGAATTTGTCAAGAACACTTGAAGTTTGAGAGTTAGGGTTTATATGTGCGCATGATATTTTGGGTGAATTGTGATGAATATAAATGATGTTGATAATTGATATTTGAAGAGTTTTGTATATGTATGATGAATTTGGGATGAGTTAAGTTTGTATGAAACCATAGAAGTGATGAATGACGATAATGATGTATGTGTGTTTTATGTTAAGAAAACAAGTGTCGGGAATTAAGTTGTGAATGAATGATTAGTTGTTTGAAAAGGATGAGTTGGAATAATTGGATGAGATAAATATGAATGTATGTATATGACTTGAATAATGAATGTGTTTGGTTTTGAACAATGAATATGGAAGATGTAATAGAATGATAAAGGTATTGGTATGTTTGGAATATAATGATAAGTTGAATATTGAAATAGTTATTTAAATGAAGAAGAGTTAGATAAATGTGTGTGATGTGTTAATATTGTGTTCAAGTATGTATTTGATTATACTACTTGGATATCATGTTAAATAAGAAATAAAATATGAGATTGTATGATGTTAATATAATAAGAGAATATGTTTGTGATGTTTGAGTGATACTGTGCTGAGACTGAATATTGGTTATTGATTGAGATTGTGTGTATACCGTGTCATGATGCATTGAGGAATGAGATCCTCCCCATTATTCGCGATGAGTATTTGGGTAATGTCCTTTGGTGGATTCCATTGGATGGCCTAAGGTGGATTCCTTAGGTGACAGGCCGTTGGATTGTGCACACCGGAGGACGCTCCGGGAGGCCTTGGTCTATATGACCACTGATTCTATGATCATGACACTTGTGCTGGTTTACCTAGATCGGGGTATAGGTTGACGCGATGTCACCGCCAGCTTTATGGTATTATTGATTATGATGATGTGATGTTGTTGAGTTGGTATCCCTGTTTAGAGGTATGAAACCCTATACGGACGTAGTGGGTAGACAAGTTAATCCCCGCCAGCCTTGTTGCTTGTTTCAAGTTAATGTTTGAGTAATTAATTATATGAATGGTGATAGAGTTGATATGTGGCTTATTAATGAGGAATGTATGATAAACCTGTATGATCAATTATATGTGCTGGATTACCTATTATGAGGTATCGATTGACCCGACGGTCATCGCCAGCTTATTTGTATATTAAATATTCCGATGATATGTTTGATAATGATGGAACATGCTTAATTGCGCTATATGTCTAGAACTAAGTTTGTTATGTTTATTGTTAATGTTATTGTTGTCTGTATGTTAGAACTGCATGCTGTGAACTTGTGTTTGAAGTATGTTGGTGAGTGGGGGACTGTGGTTCAAGTAGAGAGTCACAACCCTACTGAGAATCTCCCCAGATTCTCACCCTACAACATCTCAGTTTGTGAGTGCATGTTTGTTGATCGTTCTGTTCGTGTTGAGAGCTGTGCTCGTGTATCAGAGTTAGATAGATTTTATTTTATTTGTATCCTGAGTTAGGCCATGCGTGGCTTTTGTAGAGGCTGAGCCTCATGTATTTTAGTTTTAATTTGGGCCATTTATCTCTAGTCTCTTATTTGATATAAGAATTATCCTTAATTTTATAAGGATGTTACAAATGATGGAAAAAAAGAAGTTAAAACCTCTTTGTATTGAGGAATATCAAAACAATATACTTCTTAGTCCAATGACTAATATATTGTCTTGATCTCTCGGGAACATTTCAATCTTTCAGAGACTAAATGATCAGCTCAGTAATCTTTAAGGACTAAATTATTAGTTTACTCAAACTTTAAAATGTACTTAAAGACGTGCGTATATATTAGTTAAAACATCTAAATGCAGAGGTGTGAAATGAATCAAATGATCATACCAAATTTAAGCAGAGGGATTCAGCCAAACAGAGTCCTTTCCATGGCATGTCAAAATTAACATCCGCTGAGATAAGTTTTGGAAAGATTTCAAGGCAGCCATTACCCAAACCAGGGGATACAGAGTCTAAGATTAAGTGCTCCACAAGTGTAACACTAGAAAGAAGCTTAGCTACACACGCACTGTTTGCAAATCCAACAGACTCCAAATGAAGATTCTTCAGAGAAGGTAAACATACACAAGAAAAATCATTCACCTTCAACCCACTCAGCTTTAAAGTGACGATTGTCTTGCAAGTAAAGATGCTAGGCGGCATGAACAATTTGCGTACTTGTTGTAGATTGTCGATTTCAACATGCTCAACTAGGCGTTGAATTGCATGGTTTACCCATTTGTTGATGTTGGAATCACAAGAGAACTGAGAGTGACAGTGAAGCCAAAAGTTTTTGATAAGTTGATTATCCCGTGAGATCAGAATTGAGTATACAAACTCAACGAAACGAAGGTATTGGGTTTGGTTTTCTGTGTGGCCTTCATCGCAGAAGTAAAGAGTTGTATTGGAACGCCAGAGTGTCCTCCATCTCTTGGAGAGAATGCTGGTAGCAACAGCGTTTTTGGTGGGAAGATAAGAGAGAATGTGAGAAAGTAAAGAGTCCGATAAATAGCTTAACCTATCGTTACTCATTCCTTTGCTATTCAGACGCATTGTTTCAGAAAACCGAGCCGGTGAACCTGTTCGACTTTTTAGATCGGCCCAAATCGGCGCAGATGGGAGCAGATTAGCGCATATCAGCATAGATCAGAGAAGATTTTAGTAGATCGGAGCATATCAACAGAGATTTGAGCAGATCGACGAGCCGAGGATGAAGCAACGAGCCTGCCATGGACGACGGTGCGACGGCGACGGCGGCGGCGACGGTGGCAGAATGAGAGAACGATACACATAAATTGGCAATGCGAGAGAGTAATGTGAGAGACGAGCAATGAGGCGGCTGCTAATCAGAAATGAAGAAGAAAGACGACTTGAGATGGTGAGAGAAAGTGGAGAGATGGAGTTGGAGAATGTTTAGGGTTTAGTTGGTTCAAAACGAAAAAAAAAAAAAAAAGGAAACCTACTATTTGGTCCCTCCTTTTTCACACATTTAACTATTTGGTCCCTGAATTTTTGAAATAGACTATTTGGTCCCTCAAAAACTAGAAATGTCAACTATTTAGTCCCTGTAGCTTATCTCCGTTACCAACACTAATAAATTGGTCATTAATGCACGTGTAACACGTTAAATGTCACATATTTAACTATTTGGAACCACCTAGAGTTTGAGATTTGGGAATAATTTCGAAAATTTATACCTTATGAAAGCTTTACGTGTAATACAAATATTTGGATCTAACTCAATTTTAGGCCAATTTTATTGTGTTTGTTGGTCCGGTTGGGTTGATTTAGACAATTAGGATGATAAAGTGGCATTTAACGATGTCATATAAGCATTTAACATTTGATAGTTGATGATTATGATAACTGAGGGACTAAATAGTTGACAATTATGATAAATGAGGGACTAAATAGTTGACAATTATGATAAATGAGGGACCAAATAGTCTATTTCAAAAATGCAGGGACCAAATACTTAAAAGTGTGAAAAAGGAGGGACCAAGTAATAGGTTTCCTTTCAGGCCAAAAAAAAAAAGTAATAGGTTTCCTCAAAAAAAAAATGTTAAGGGTTTATGGGTCATTATGAATTTTTTAATATAGTTTTGGTTAAAGGTTCATTTTGGTTCTAAATGTATGCCTTAATGTTCATTTTGGTCCATTATGTTTCAAAATGTTCAAATCGGTCCTAAATGTGTGCAAAATATTTCATTTTGATCCTAAGCTATTGAATGTGGCTTATTTCAAGTCCAAACGTGACGAGTTTAGAGCTACATATTGTTTTCAAATAATACTTTCTTAAATTATTTATATAAGAGAAAATTAATTTCAAGTGTTAAATAATTAATTGACTCTTTTATATATATATATATATGTTAAAACTGAATAAATACTTTCAAGTATTAAACTTGAAATAATTTCAATCAAATTGAATATATATATATATAAGAGTAAATTAAGTCTTTCTTATAGACTAAATAATATATCGTTTTAATTTATTAGGGACTAAAAAATATACTATTTTAATTTGTCAAAGATTATGATGAACCAGGATTTGGCCGGGGGTCGTCTCCCAGTTCGCTGCAAGATTTTCCTGCAAGACAATGAACCACAGGGGGGTTTCCCTGTGATTCACCTCCGAAGCTTAAGTTAGTAAGAGTATGAGCTAGCATGAGTAGCGTGTGAGTAATGAGTTACTTACCTTTCATAGGGTTACCACCTTGTATTTATAGGCTTATTGAGGAGAGTCCCCAACAAACCAACTTCCTTGATTGTAGAAGAGATATTTTGAGTGATATGGGAGGTGAATCATTGGGCCAAGGGCCTCTTCTGCCAATTGGGCCTCCTAATTATTGGGCCTATTATCACTAGTCCCAACAAAAGAAGTGAAGCTCTGTCCCCATGAGATGTGTCCCCACGAGTGGATGACAGATACAACGTTTTTCGTTGGTTTATTTTGAGGCGCTTTGTCCTTCCATTTCTGGTGCTTGGGCGTTTATCCTGATCAGGATTGATTCAAGATGTGCTTTGCACTGCTGGTGCATCTTTGTTGCTTGGGCGCTCACGCGCTTTGATCTCCTTAGCGGCGTCGTGCTATTTGGGCGTTCTTGCCTGCTAAAAGGCTTCCTTGGCCCGATTATGCAT
This sequence comes from Chamaecrista fasciculata, assembly GCA_003254925.1. Lineage (NCBI taxonomy): Eukaryota > Viridiplantae > Streptophyta > Magnoliopsida > Fabales > Fabaceae > Chamaecrista > Chamaecrista fasciculata. Next base: position 7,032 of record QANZ01013602.1, read on the forward strand.
TTGCCATGAACTTTGTCATTTGGACACAGTCAAATATTTGGGCTATTACCACTAGCCCCTTCGAAAGAAGTGAGATTGTGTCCCCACGAGGGGAGTCCCGCTTAACGACGTGGTCGTTCGCTCATAATTTCCTGATGGCGCCATTGGCGTCCTCGTTCTGTTTTGAGTATTTTCATGTTCATAGCCCCATGGCTTACGGCGCCCATGATTTTGGCGCGCTCGCTGGGGAGGTTTGAGACTTAGTTTCCATTTGATTCTCCTGAAGACCTTGGCGGTCTTTGTGTTAGGTTGCCATGCTTTCCATGAAGTCGCTGGGACTTAATTGTGAGGGCGACGATCCGTAGTCGTGGGTAAGGACGCCATGCCTTCCACGAGGGTGCTGGGACCCAAAGTTGATGTTTGACACAGGCGCATGTTTTTGTGGCTAGCCTCCCAAGGGATGATGTCCACATGGGGTGTGGGTGCCATTTTTTAAGATATTTGGGCGCTGGTGCCCCTAACATGTTTGTTATTAACTTATGCTTGGTTTACTTTGATTTTCCCTACGTTGCAACGCGTTTTTAACTTTGCATTTTCGCGATTCGATCGCTATGTTTGTTTGCACACTAAGGTGCTGCCTCGCGATGGGCACGCTTCGAGCGTTTTGCGTATCATACGCTAAGTTTTGACTAGTCAACCAAGGGAGGGACGGTCCGCATGGTAGTGAGTGCCATACTCACAAGGCTCCTTCGAGGGCCTTTTCGCTGCTGTGCCGAGGGGGTCCCCTCGAGCAGCGCTGACTTCATTAACGGTTGAAGGAAAGAAAGTAGATTTCATTGATATAAAATCTTAGGACAATTGGCGCCAAGGCCTTGTTTTGCCTTGTAATTGTAGAGTTGCGCCTAATTAGGCTCCGATTGTGGATTGGTGTGTGTCAGACGCCTGATGAGGCGTGACTTTTGTTTTCCTTAAGGCGGATGCGAATGTTGTTTGGATCGAATTTGTCTGAGGCTTTGTCGCCGATTTTGGCTAGACATCTGTCTAATATAATCTCAGTATAAACTGTTAGTTTAATGATAAATGAATCGATCAAAAGAATTGAGAATAATAATTAATGCTTGCAGCAAAACTTTTTACACTATTGTTTATTTAGAGTATACCACTCTTCTCCTTTCCATGAAATGCTCCAAGTTGGGAGGCTTTTTTGCCTCACCCTATTGAATTTCTGCAAAGTTCAAAAAATTATCAAATGAATTTAATTGCTCAATCATTTTTATGGGGCGCCCATATCCATAGCGGCGCCTCGCGTACTGCGGCGCTTACACTTACGACAACGCCCACGCCGGTGTAAGGATTTCCAAGTGCTGAGAAGTGCCTGAGTTCTTAAATAAAGAAGCTGATGAGTCATCACATAATATCAATGCCAAGACAGTGTTTGTTAGCATTTATGAGAAAGACTAAAACGATATTGTTTAGCTATGCCTTGCCTTTTGAAAAATGGCAGTGAAACCAATCATTCGATGCGCATTATTATCCAAACAAGTCCAATAAAATTGAGCCAAGGGCCACAAAGGATTTTATATATCCGTTAAAAAATTCGAAAATGAAAGTATCATGATACCTGACAGTAATAGTGGTATAATGTAGTTGGAGGAAAATCTTTGCTCTTAGTGTAGTCCTTATCAAGGCTACCCCTGTCTTTAAGAAGTGTAATTCAAATGCTCGGGGCATGGGTAAGGCGTTAGTGACAACATTGTAAAAGTTGTGCCCAGTAAATTAAAAGTTATTTTCATCCACAGAAAAATTCATCAAATAAGCATGCAAAGTGCGCAAATACAACGTAAGCATCCAAATCAGTCAAAGCATATGACATTGAAACTTTCCAATCTCCTAGCCTCGGAATCAACCCGTTATGGGCATATTCAAAGTTTATCCATATAGCTAACCATGTACAATTGTGATTACTTTATCAAAGTAAAACAAGCAAAAATGTAATTATGTTTTTAACTTTTTCAAAGTTCTCGTAGTCATTATGTCAAATACCTCATGTGCCTTCTAGTTCGAATCTAAAATTTTGTTCAAGCTATGGCAGCAATTTTAAAGCAAGTGCTAGCATACCGAGTCCCATATTAAAGAGAGACGTTTAAAAGTTAAACTTATCTGATAAACCACGCTTGCGGCAGCGCCTGTATTCACATTGGCGTCCATGCCTGTATTCATATTGGCGTCCACACCTGTATTCATATTGGCGTCCGTGCCTGTATTCCTATTGGCGTTCACGCCCGTATTGGCGTCCACACCTGAATTCATATTGGCGTCTGTGCCTGTATTCCTATTGGCGTCCGCGCTCCCATCGGCGCCCACATTTACGGCGGTGGCGCCCGTGCCGTTGGTGGCAGCTTAATTTAGTATAAACTTGCATTCCGCTTGGTCAGGACCGCCAACTGGTAACATGGGACCTTTAATAAGGTGCTTGTACGTAGCTGTTATTGAAGCATGGTATTTTGTAACAAAATACACTTGAGGCGTGAATTCTTCCTCACTAAGTCCTGCATCACTTTATTACAATAAAAGTGTCCTTCCAAGATAAGTGGTTAAGCACGAGTATTTATGTGTATTGAGCAACATGTTAGAGAAAAGATATGTATATTAATGTGATATGAAGAGACAAAATTTTTCTTAAAAGAAATTTCGCAATGATGAAGAGGCCACGTGGTATGGCGCTTTAATGTTTACAGGGGTTTTATTTTACCACAACTCATTAGGCATAGAACCAGCTTTTGGGTAAAAAGTTAAGCTAAGCAAATAGCAAGTTAGAATTTCGCATTTAAAGAAACATTCAAATGATGTCAGACTTGCACTCTTAAAAATGAAATGAGAACCGTGACAAGAATATAATCTTGGGCTCTTCCAATGGCATCAAATGACAATTAATCTAACTTTTGGTTAACCACAAGTTAACACAATAAGTATACTTCCCACCGAAGAATGTTTAAAAAACAATAATGTTCCAAGTTGATTGTCCCTTAACCCTCTTTGAACAAAAACAATATAATAGGGGTCTCACTCAAAAGTGATAAATTGGAGAAGTAAATATTCCTACACAGAGAGCAATTGTTTACAGATAAACTGGCTAGCCACTTAATCAAAGCTCTATTTAGCATTTTGTCGAATATTTGAAGGGCGTACCCACAAAGTGTCAAAGAGGGTCTTTGTCATAGTTTTTATAGAAATTGGAATCATGTAAATCACAAAGCATTTTATATTGAAGCAGCAAGAAAGCACACGCCAAGAGATAGGGGGTCCAATTCCCAATTATATGCATGTTTGTGTATGTTTTCAATTAGGAAGAGAAAGAAGGTACAAGCATTTCAAGCCCGGGACCGATTCACAGAAATCAGATTAGAGGGAATCTTAAAATGTTTTAGCTATAGAAAAGCAATCAAACAAGTTCTCATGCTACAAATAAGCTGTTTATAAATGTACTCTTTATACTTCTAGTAACATATTTGAAATATTCAAAATGATCTAAATGATCAAGAGATTTTTGGTTTTGTGATGGTATTGAAACCATGTGTTAAAGCCACGTGGTGCTCCCTCCAAGGAGTGATGGAGATAAAAAATGGTCCTTGAAATGATATAAATGCTCATGCCCATATATATATATGTATATGCATCCCTTGCACATGCATGATTGTTAACAAAGGGAATCCAATTGAGCTGTAATGCACTTTCAAATTTTATTAATGTCATGCAACTTGTATATATTTTTAAATTAAAATCATTATTTAAATTCTGACTGCCGTGCTAATTTGTCATTTCAGTCCAGAAATAATGATTATGCAGTGTTGGAAGAAGAACCTTCAAAGAAGTCTAATAGCTGTGTCTCTGGGGGTAATAATGCTTATAGACAAGGTGCATCTAGAACCACAATAGTTGAGGGTGATAACTATCAAAATCAACTTGGACATGCATTTACTCCTAGAAACAACTATACAAGACGCCCAATTTTGTTAAATGAAGCAAACAATTGTAAAGCTGTGGATGAATTTGAAACAGACACCATTTTCAAAGATGGTAATGTAGTGAAGGGGGGAAATCATCCTTCCAATGAAACAGCACAGTTCAAATGCTCTTCTGAAATGACAACTAGAAGCATAAAGGATAAAAAGATTTCACATCCTCCAAAGGCTAGATGTTCTAAATCATCAAAGTCGACATCAATGGCATCAGCAAATCTTTGTTGTGCTGATTTAGAGAAGAAAAGAAAAATTACAGATGAATCAAGTCAGTTTGGAATATTGGTGCTCTATAATTTATTATTTAAATGCCAATGATTCCTGTAGTTCAAATTCACTTTTGATACTATGTAAAGAAAAAATCCTTTTGTCATGTTTTAATGCATCTACAAATTTAAATTTGTCATGCATAAGAGTCATGTATGATGTATAGCCTTCACTAGACATGCAGGAGCAGCAAAGGAAATTCTCATGGGATTTGATTAACCATGCCAAGCTTTTACAATATATATATACGAGGAGGTAACGACATGGCGGTGGGCTTGGTCCATACATCAATGTACAAGTTTAATTTGTAACCATTAGACTTTATATATATATATATATATAAACTTGATGTTGTGTTTTGAAAGAGCAGTCCAAAACTAAATAACATAATCGTATAAAAGTTTAAACCTTTCAGTTTAGTTTAGTGATACAGGTGAATATACCATGGCCATAAAACTATAGGTGTCGAATGTGCCAAACTCACCAATTAGTCCAAAAATAGCACTTACCATGTTTTCACTAGATTTTGATACCTACAAGCCAGACTACTCATACATGAGTGACAGTGAAAAATTACTTAAATCAGCTACTTACATGTATCTGTGTAGTCGCATGAGCCGCATTTGTCAAGGGCATATCCAAAATTCAATCTCACTACTGAAAGTTTGCTATGGGCATGACAGAATTCAACCTCAAAACTATAAATTTTTGAATTCAAGTGAATTGTTATATTGTGTGTGCTGCATAGATTATGACAAACAAATGTGCGGGAATAGGCTGTATTTCAGATTCATAACACCTTGCAAATAGATAATTAGGGGGTTTCTTTACTTATCTAGAAGATTAAAAATGCATATGATATCACATACGATTAAAACAGTAGATCCACAGTTCACAGAGGTTTTAGAAATTGACTTATCTGCCAATATGAAGATCAGACGCTACAATCTGACTTACGAACCTCTATCGACGTTGAAAGCGCCGATGGCTCCTCCGTGTTGTTTTTGAACTTCGCCAGATTTGTTTGAATCCGACGGCACCAAAACGCCATGAACTTGCCTGCAATCTTAGAGTTGGGGAAGATCTATTGACGTTGGCGACAGGGGATCGGACCTCGTTCATTGACAATGACAACCACGACGAGATGACAGTTGACGGAGATGAAATCCACAATCACCTGACTGAAATCCTATCATCGCTTGCTCCGGAGACGCCACCGTGTTGATCGTGACGGAAAAGATGGGGCTCGATTTTGGAAGCCTCTCCGCCATCGATTTTTGAGCCCTCACCGACGACGATATCACTGGTGGCTTTTTCGTGTTGGTTCATTGCTTTTAAGCTTCGCCGGATCTTGCTTGAATCCGACGAAATTGGGAACACAGCGGCGGCGCGGTTCCGATCGTTGATTTTCAGGCGCTGGGTTTATGACCCTAAAAAATCAAAAGCAGCGGTGCCGGTGGTGGCAGCAGCGGCGGTCGAATGGAAAAGGAAGAGCTTCGTCGTCTTCAAGCTGAGCCTGTGTGAGTTGTGGCGTTTTCTGCGATTTTGTCAACAATTAATTCCCTGCGAAAAGGAAGAGCTTCGTCCTCTTCAAAGCCAGGGTTTTTTCCTGCGAAAAATAATTCCCTTTTCCTTCTTTTTTTTGGTTAACAAATAATAATAATTATAATAATAATAATAATGATGCTAGATAAATTCATAGCAAAGGCTAGAGTTATTATTTACTCCCTGGATCAAATAATTTCTCCATCTTTTCCCTGCTCAATAATTTTTAGAGGAACAAAGCTTTTGATTTGTCCCCACAGTCGGCGCCAGTGATGAACCAGGATTTGGCCGGGGGTCGTTTCCCGGTTCGCTGCAAGATTTTCCTGCAAGACAATGAACCACAGGGGGGTTCCCCTGTGATTCACCTCCGAAGCTTAAGTTAGTAAAAGTATGAGCTAGCGTGAGTAGCGTGTGAGTAATGAGTTACTTACCTTTCATAGGGTTACCACCTTGTATTTATAGGCTTATTGAGGAGAGTCCCCAACAAACCAACTTCCTTGATTGTATAAGAGATATTTTGAGTGATATGGGAGGTGAATCATTGGGCCAAGGGCCTCTTCTGCCAATTGGGCCTCCTAATTATTGGGCCTATTATCACATGATTTGAAAATGAATAATAAAATATAGGTGAAAAGACTAATTTAATTTCATCCCCAAACTCTTTACTAACTATCAATTTCATCCACGATCTTTTTTTTGGTCAATTTCATCTTTAATATTTTACATTTTTGTTAATTTTATCTTTTGATTAACGTCTCTCAACAAATTAATGATAGACTGTATCTTATTTTTCAATTTGAGTTATGATTCGAGTTTTTTTTTTTTTATCAAATTTGCGTTACATATCATTAACCATGTAGATTTTATAGTTAATATTCGGGTAAAATAAGAGCAAATGATAAAATTAATCCAATGTGAAACATCGACAAGATTACCTGCAAAAAAAAAATTGGGTATAAAATTTGATAGTCGACATAAAATTTGGAGATGAAATTAATAATTTGCCTATAGAAAGATATAAGGTTTTAGATTTGATGAATTGATTATGTACGTGTATGATATATCCACATTAATCGAGAATTTTAGATGCTATATTTAAAAATTTAATTGTGTTCAATATGTAGTAAAAAATGGTCATATATTCATTTTAGTCCTAATACTATTATTCATTTTATTTTGGTCTTCAAATTTTATATTTGTTCTGTTTTGATCCCCAAAATGTGATTTTATATGAGAGAGAGATGGTCTATTTCAACTGTCTTGGTTATTAATAATGACAGAAACCCGATGAAATACCATTTTCGAAAGATAAAGCAGAACAAATGTGAAAGTTCGAGGATCAAAAGGGAACAAAAAATAATTTTAAGACCAAGATGAAACGTACTCTATATTTTGAGGACCAAAAAAAATTTTAACCTTATAATATAATTGTGTATTTAGAAAAGGCAAAAGCACTAATTTCGTCCCCAAATTTTACCTCAACTGTCAATTTTATCCCCAATCTTTTTTTTTCTGTAAATTTCTTCTTGAATCTGTCACATTTTAGTCAATTTTATTCTTTGCTCTTACTTTAACCAAATATTAACGACGAAATCTATATGGCTAATGATATATAACTTGATAGAAAAAAAACTCAAATCTTAACTCAAATTGAAAAATAAGATGCAGTTTGTCGTTAATTTACTAAAAGAAGTTGGTGAAACAATAAAATTGGCTAAAATGTAAAAGATTAGGGACAACATTGACGATAAAAAAAGATTATAGACAAAATTAACGGTTAATGTAAAGTTTGAGAACAAAATTAATACTATAAAAAAAACAAAAATTTATTATCTTCAAAATCTTATATGATTCAAATATGACTGTCTTTATATAGACTTTAAAAAAGGGTAACACTTTAAAAAGTTAGCTTTCAATCGGTGGATTTAATTTTTTAATTTTAAGATCTATGTTTTATATATTATAAAAAGTATTACACAAATCTCAAGAGTAAAAATGTTAAATTTAATGTTCAAGAATTGAATCGCTTAAGCTATCTATCTTTTCATAAATTACCTTAAAAAAAATTTAGTGATTCAAAACAGAGTGATAGATATAATCGATTGACTACGTTTGTCATATATACATGAATGAGACACCTCTGACGCCATGCATGACTCATGACAAGCAACTATATGGATAAATAATAAGCGCAATTAGCTAAGTACATGCACAGATTTCTTATAATGTCCTTTAAAAAAATATTTAAATTGCTAGTTGTCTACGCTTGCGTTAAAAAATGTCCGATAACAAAGATTCTAGTACATCACGACAATATTTAATATATTGGTAATATGTTTGGACTAAAAAATACTTTTCGTATCATGACCGTTTGTTTAGTGATGACAATTTAGCAGGTATTTAACATCAAAATTTATGTGTAAAAAATATTTAATATCCGTCAGATATCGAATAGGGTACAAGTAATGCAAAATGATAAATTATCGAATATTAGATAGATACGGATATTGCTTCAACTATTCAGTATCTGTCTGGAATGAATAAATAGTTAGAGTACTCAGTATCCATCTAATACCTTAGAATTTAAATATTTTATTATTTTATATAAACTTTACTATCTTTTAATAATTTTATTTTAATTGAAAGATATTAGATATCGGATATCCGATACATCCAATTTTTAAATTAGAATATCATATCCTATATTTGTTATTTTCGAATATTTTAGATATTTAGAGTACCCATCAAATAACAGGTACTGGATAAGATACGGGTACAAATACTAAATTATCAGATATGGATTAAATAGAGATATTAAATGGGATGAACGGATGCGGATACGGATTCTAACAAAATGACTGGATCCTTTATCGGTTGACACCCCTACTTTTGATATTTATAAATAATGGGTGGAGGTGGAAAAACATCCTGATAAACACAAACTTACAATGGAGACTAAAACCTTCAAAGACAAAAGAAGTGTTCATTGTGTAGTATTGGCATTTCCAGCACAAGGTCATGTCAATCCCATGCTTCATTTTTGCAAGCGTTTACAACAACGACATGAAGGAATCATCACATTCACACTTGTCACTACTCGTTTCTATCGAAACAAACTTCACAAACTTCCATCTTCCATTTCTCTTGGAAACACCAAAATCTACTTGGAAAGATTTCGTGAAGTGGGTACACAAACTTTCTGTGAGCTCATTGAGAAGCTAAACACAAAAGGGAATCATGTTGATTGCATTATTTATAACTCATTTTTGCCTTGGGGTTTAGATGTAGCCAGAAGATTTGGTTGTGTTGGGGCTATTTTTCTGACTCAAAGTTTGGGAGTGAATAGCATATACTACCATGTGAACAGGGGATTGCTGAAACTTCCAGTGAAAGAAGATGCAAAAATTAGCATACCAGGATTGCAATCATCTCTTTTACCTTGTGAGATGCCTTCTTTCTTGTATGAATATGGATATGGGGATCAAGGTACGTTTGAATTGGTGGTAGATCATCAGTTTTCTGAGATTGAGAAAGCTGATTGGATCCTCTGTAATGCTGTCTATGAGCTTGAAACAGAGGTATGGTGAACCAACTACTATTGTCTTTTGATGGAACACATCTATTTTATTGATTAAAATTTTATTTTGGCCAAAATATATTTTTGGTCCCGTAAATATTTTTCAGCTTTCAATTATGTCCCATAATTTTTGTTTTTGGCACTTAGTCCCATATCGCTTGATCAGATTGGTTCCATGTTGCACTTTTGGTTATATATCTTTGAGCCATATTTCAAAATTAGTCTCATATTTTGGTCCAGTTGCAAAATTGATCTCATATCATTTGGTTGAGTGCCCATATCTTTGAGTTGGCTATGACTGATGGTAAAACTTTTTGTAAAGATATGGGATTAATTCTGGAACCTAATCAAAATATATGAAACCATTAGTGATACAAGACCAAATTTGCAACTTGAGCAAAAGATATGGGACCAAAAGTGCAACAAAAAATGTTATGGGACCAAATTGAGACCTAAGCAAAAGCTATGAAACCAAAAGTTCATTTTGACCTTTTATTTTTGTCCATTATAGTTTCACAATTTTTAAATCTATGACAATTCCTTGGGTTATTAATTTTAGTTCTTTTATCTATATATTAACTAAATTAATCATGTAACAACGTTAATTGTATATGTAAATTTAAATCATTAGTTGATAAGACAAATATATATATGTTGGCAACTTGGCATCAATTTATCTGTATAGCGCAGCTGACCCATTTAATAAAAAGAAAAAGTTTTGATTGTTGTATTAGTTAATAAGACATTATGTTAAGTGCCTTTTAAATACATTTTTATTATTAAAGTAATCATTATAGGTGATTTTCAAGATTTTACACAAATTTATAAAATCTTAAAAAATTTATTTGGATAACAAAAAAACTAAATTTTACGTATGTTTACGTCACCAACTAACAATATTTTAGTTAACTATAATATTGAATGAAGAGATTCGGTAATGTTTAAATTGAGAAGGCCAAAGTCCTATTTTGGTCCCTCTGTTATGCTCATTGTTCCATATAGGTCCCTCAGTTATTTTTCGTTCCATATTGGTCCCTCAGTTATCCAAAACTTGTCAAAGTTGGTCCCTCTAACGTTTTCCATCCATTTTTCCGTTAAAAAAATAGGAAAAATAAGCTTTCATTCCCAAAAGTTTTATTTTCTTATATTAAGGTCCTTTTCTTTTTATAATAGGATCAAACCGTAAGAAAAGAAAATAAATTAAGATTTTAAGTGAATTTGCCCAAAAACAAAAAATTTTCTCTCCCTCTCAAACACCACTCTCTCTCTCTCCCCCTCGGCTCTCTCTCTCTCTCTCACACACACACCACTCTCTCTCTCCCCCTCGTCTCTCTCTCTCTCTCTCTCTCTCTCCCCCTCGGCTCTCTCTCTCTC
>QANZ01013609.1:0-11228 GCA_003254925.1 Chamaecrista fasciculata
AAAATATAGAAGATATTGATTATAACTTCTATTCGAAAAAAAAAAAATTATATCTTCTATGTGATTGAAAATACATTTTGGTGTCCATGATTTATGCAATCATTATATTAGCAACAAAAGACAATAATTGTTTGTGTGTGAGACGGTCAACCTTCGATAATTAACCAATTTAGGATTTTGTTCATAACTTGTATAACATTAATTGGTATATACATAAATGCTACATCAAATCATAATGCTACATCAATTGCTATATAATTTCTCGCATCTCTTCACTCTATATTTATTGGTTCCCAATTTCTTATTATAAATTTCAAATTTACAAATTTCCATAAACTCTATTATGTTAAAGTTAAAAAGAATAAAGATTTTAAGAAAATATGCTAGTGGAAGTTGTTCCCAAAATGATTTTTTTCATACAAAATTGGTTAATAATGATTTTTTTTTAACAACAAACATTTAGTTAAAACTACGTTGAAAAATTTTGTATATTTCTTCATATTTGTAGTTGAATTTCCTCCATTATACTAAATAAATAAAGAAAAGACTCGTAGAAATTATTATTGTTAAAACAGAGAATCCATAAAATTGGAAAAATCATATTTAATTTGGTCAAAAATAATAATTAAATATGATTTGATATTTGCAGAATTTAAGNTTTCTCTCTCTATTTTTTTTCGATCCCCTTATCTTCAGGATTCACAATTACAAATTGCATCATCGCCACTTGAATTTAGAAATAAATGAAGCTCAATGGTTCGAACATCCTTCTGCATCATTGCTATTTATTCGCTTCAAACACTACACAATTTGAGCTCAATAATTTGAACGCTGCAATTTGAAAAAAAAAAGTGAAAAAGAAAAACAAAAACAAAACTTTCATTAGAAGTTCTAAAAGATAGTTGTTGTTGTGAGAATCATTAATATATGAGGTGTAAAAAAATCATTTACAACTACAATCAAATGATAATGATGAATTCTTGGGAAAAGATATGGAAGAAAAGGGTTCCGAAATATAATACATACCATGATGGATGTTGTTAATCAACTCATATGAATCTACACAAGCAAGAAATGTGTGAATCTAATTCATTAGGCAAGATATATTATCAAATTCATTATAAAAAGACAACCATAATCTTTAATCATACAAAAGAAAAATAGGGAGCATAAAAAAAAATAATATAGTTGAAAAACAAACAGTATGAGGCAGAGGAAAATGACCTGTTTTCATGCAATGTTGAAGGGTGTGAGAATGCACCATGATAATGAGCGATGATGCAAAAATTACCATCAATCTCTTATATAGACTTTAGGCATTAATGATAATTTATTTTTCATTTGGTAACGCCTTTTAATCCTGATCGTGATTCTAGCAATCTGTCTATAGAGAATACCTTTTGTGTAATTTGTTGCTCACAAGTTTGAATAATATACCATATATAAATCGAAATCAAATAATTAACATTGATCACCAGTAATTAATTTGTTCATTATAATCAATGTGATTAATCAAAGTTAATATGTTGCCATATTGAAAACGATTGCAGGACCCGTGGGAAGTTGATGTGTGATCAATTAAGGATTACATGGCAATTATGATGGACATGTGGACATATAAAGATCATAAAAAAATGTTTAATAAAATGCTATATGACGTGGTGCACATTGATTGGTCGAAGTGTCATAAAAAGTTTTTATGACAATTTAATTTACAGTGACACGTGGCAGGCAACCAGGAGATGTGCTCTGCTTTTAGTCTTTCTTATATGATATCATTTTAATCTTTCAAATATTAAATTATACGTTTCAATTTTTTTAGAGACAAAGTTGTGAGCTGGGTGATCTTTCATATCTAATGTGCTTGGTCTTTGGTTAAAACCTCAAATTGATCTTCAATATATGGAGTAGATTTTAAATTGGTGTTAAATATTTTATTTGTTTTAACTTGGTTCTACATGTTTCTATTATTTCTTTCTCAAACTAGTTTCAAACTTTCTTTTTTGACGCGATTTGACTTGATTATTTGCTAATGGTCTAAACTTGATAGAAAAAACAAACTCTTTAAGAGTATAGTTTTGAACTCGTCACATTCGGTCGGATTTGACCAATTTTAATTGTTTAACTGTGAAATGAGTGATCTACTTTCGGGACTCTATTTGATATCGTTTGTCGATTGTTCTAATTGGATTGAGAAAGTATTCGTCAAAATAAAGTCATAGCTCTAGATTTATTATATTCAAACTTGAAATGAGATAAATATTACTACATTACTTATTTTTTAGACCAAATTGAGAAATTACATAAATGTGTAGAATTAATCTGAAACAAATGAAATATTTAGGATTTCCAATTTGAAATTTGCCCTATACATTTGAGACCAATTTGAGGTTTTGAGCTAATTGATTTTTTTTTCATTGAAAGCTAAGTGTATGTCACTGAATGAATATTAAAGAGGGAAAAAGATTTGTTCTATAATCTTCATTGAAAAGCTCTTCTCAGTCTCCTCGTTCATAGTTGAAAGCTGTTTCTATGTATAATATGTGTAAAAGAATTTATAAATAAAATCTCACTAACAGAACAAAGATCACAAAAATCATCCGAAAGAAAGCAAGAGTAATATGAGAGTTTTGGCATAGTCACCAAGACTCTTTCGAGATGAAAGCTTCAAATATACAGGTAAAAGTATTATTGGTACCCTCAAAGTATACAGTCATTTTTGGTTGTACTCACATAGTCGTTTTAGGTCAATTGTACCCCTAAAAGTATGGGTTTAGTTTTAGTTATACCCCTAAAGTTTTTTGAGTCAATTCTACACCTAATTTTTTCTTTTTTGTATCATTTATATTCCCAATTTTTTTTTTTTGTGTCAATTGTACCCAAAATTGTAGGGTATTTGGAGATACAATTAATTGACTAAACAAATTTTTGAGGTATAACTGATCCTATACTTTGGGGTACAATTGACCCAAAAGAACTTTAAAAATATAACTGAAAATGATAACATACTTTGAAGGTACCAAAAATACTATTTGTGTGTATATATATATATAGGACTACGTACTCCTTGAGAAAGATGAACATTATTCGGAGTATGTGATACGTCTTTTTACACAATCGAGTCTCTTCCATTGCTACTTATTTGAAGATCATAGCCTTCCTCCGAAGTTGCTCAACAAGAGTTTTCCCTCTTCCGCCTCTCTGTCACCGAGCCTTCCTTTCTCCCTCTTCTAGAATCGTCACCGACGGAAACCACGATGCAGTTCGGGTCTTTGACGGAGAAGACGAGAGGAACTGAAAAATGCATAGAAAAATGCAGGCTTTGGGTGGTGGCGTTTGATGTTTGAAGTTGTTTATATCATGAAAGCTATATGTTTCAACTTTCAAGTGATTCAGTGAAGGGTTTGGGAAGACACCGTGTTTTCTGGACATACGTTTAAAAACAAACAAAAAATTGGGGCAAAGTGAATGGCGTGGCAAGACAAGAAGTCTTAGATTCGTTAAATGGTTGAGATGAACTGAAATTCACAGAAAAATGTAGAGTTTAGAAAATCAGGGGATCCGGATCTAGGTTCAAGGTCCTCTTTTGAATTTGTCATTATTTTCGCGTCATGCAAATTTCCTAGGCAGTATTTGAAGGTTGCATATTGAGTATATACTATATATCACTTTCTTTCTACTGTTATTATATGGTTCCTTCACTTCTTCAGGAATTTTGACCCGGATCCTCTGCATTCAAATGTCTCTTAAAATTGTTTGCAATTGGCACACCCTCACAACTCACACCAAAATGCACCATTTTATCCGTGTGTTTTATTAAATGAGACCATCACATGTCAAGATCACAAAAAAAAAAAAGACTAAATCGGATGGTCAAAAATGACATATATTAGAGAACTTTAGAGAAACCCAATTTGAAAGGATCCAAAATCCAGTAATTTATAGCTTATGATGAAAAGAGTTATTTATACGTACTGTAAAATTTCTACACTAACTAATTTTAAGTTCTTCAGGCAAAAAAAATATATATATATATATATATTTGAGTGCTACTAATTACTTCTTATATATTATAATATCATCTTTGATGTTGGAGTTGGATATCAATGATGTTACGTTATTAGATATGTCATAATCTCACCATATAACGACATCTACGATAATATCCTATTATCACGTGCATTACCGCAAGAAAAAAAATTGTGATTTGGTACATGGTTGAGAGCTTTTCTCTGGAAAAACTTCACACACTCTTCCACAAAATTAAGTCACGTATTTGTGCAAATGAAGTCACGTAAACCAACTTATCTTTCACTTCCTCCTTTCCAGGTTTTTTATGCTCCACGTTATTAGAATAGTTGGTTACCAATATGTGTGAATGTGTGGGTTAATATTTTTATATTAATAAAAATATTAATGAGATTTATTAAAAGAAAATAGTATCTTTTCAAAATTAATCATAAAAGATTCTGATAGATATCCATATAAATCTCAACTGCTTTTCATGATTCTTACAAAAATAATTAATTAATTAAATTAATTAATCCTCTCAATAATAATAATAAAATATTATTATTTGGATAAAATCTGATTGGGTCCAATCCACCAAGGGTGGACCCATATCCCAACATCTCCCACTGACACTTGGTGGATTGTGGGATAGTCAACGGTCTCTTCGTCTTCTCTCATCTTCATACTTAGTGCTTTTGCCGTGACCGCGTGGGCATGACGTCTTCTTTTAGGTACTTGTAATAGAAATCCTTTTTATGGGACCAGCACAAGTAACCTTCTCCTTCGTGTAGCTGGAGCATAAAAATTATGCCTCAGATGTCCTAGATTTCACTATATACACTTTTCATGACAAATCTAATCCCTCTCAAGTCAATGTTTGACTTAGATTGTTTCCCTTGTACGCTTAGTATCCACACTTGTGACTACGCAATGTCATAAGGGACATGTCACAGACACTAGCATATATGTGTATATTGCAGTTAATCTTCCTTTCGCCCAAGTATCTTTTAGATATGTATCAGTTGCTTTCCTAGCATAGTACCTTAGACCGCATCACTCATGATCGCAAGAAACAATGCTAAAGTAGCAGACACTAAAACATACCCTCATGATATTGTCAAAGTTATAAGGACATCAATGGGAAGATGATTCCTCCCTGGGACTCATACAACAATGAACCTGGGACCTTTCACTTGCTTCCCTTTTTATGCGGTTCTCTCAACACGTGTGGTATGAAAACACATGCTACGGTGTTACTCTTTTCTTTAAGAGCGTACGTCGTTTTAAGGTAATTTATTAACACCGTACAAACTTAAGTCTAGATACTCTCAGCACCTAAACCCAAATTCTTCAACTCATCTCATGACGTCAATATTGAAGAGTTTGTTGTCTGGCCACAGGTATCATGGAAGTGGGTTTCCATGTAACGATCCAACTTTATTTATATGGACCTCATCTTGACTAGCTACACGTTAGTCAAGGAGACATATAGTTTGTGTTTCTTCTCTACCATGTCAGCTCTCTTGGCTATTTTACTGGTGAACACAAATGTCTCATCTTTGTTCACTCCACTTGAGTGCCAAAGGCGGTTGCTCGTGTGAGAGGGTCAACCTCTCTACCTGTACAACATACTAGACATTGTATGCACTTAAACAGATAAAAATATGATGACAGAACAACACAATAACATTAATTAAAAATAAAATTAAATGTATTACATAAAGTCTGCAAATCATATTTTGTGCATGCCTAGCGCTAACATGTGTTCTTTAAAAACCTTCTCTCCTATTGGTTTTGTCAAGGGGTTTGCTATCATACATTTGGTTGAAATGTATTCTATAGACACTATCTTTTGTGCAATATAATCTCTGACAAAATTGTACTTAATGTCAATATGCTTGGTCTTGTTATGATACTTAGGGTCTTTTGTGTAGACTATGGCTGCAGTGTTGTCACAGTATAGCATCACTGGATTGGTACTCTCATTTCCGAATCCAAGATGTTCTATAAACCTCTTCAGCCACAAAGCCTCTTAAACTGCAGATGTGCATGCCACAAGTTCGGCCTCCATTGAATGTAAGGCAATGAACGTTTGCTTCTTGTTGTTCCAACATATGGCGCCGTTGTTGAGCAAGAAAGTATAACCTGAAGTTGATCTCAGTTCCTCTTTATCATTGCCTACATCGGCATCGGAGTATCCAACAAAGTGTAAACCACTTCCTTCGTAGCACAATGCGTAGTTGGAAGTGCCCTTCAAGCATCGCAAGATCCTCTTTACTGCTTTCCAATGCTTCTCACTGGGGTTTGACTAGAATCTCCTTACCAAACCAACTGCATAGCATATGTCTGGTCTAGTACACAATATTGAATACATCAGACTGCTAACAACACTAGCATATGGAACTCTTTCCATTCTCTTTTTCTCCGTTTCGGTTTTGGGAAACATATTAAGACTCACGGCTACACCGGCAGCTATTGGGGTTACCATGGGTTTGCAGTCTACCATGTTGAAACATTCTAGGATCTTATGAATATAATTCTCTTATGAAAGAGAGAGAATTCGCCTCAAACGATCTCTTTGGATCTTAACTCCAAGAATGTATTCTTCCTCTCCCATATCTTTCATCTCAAAATTCGTTGAAAGCCATTCTTTAATAGCCATCACAGAATCTAGAGTATTTCCGGCCAATAGTATATCGTCTACATATAAGGATAATATAACAAAATTACCCTCCAACCGCTAATGTAGACGCAGTGGTCTTCTTCTATCATATGGAAGTCGTATGAAGTCACAGCTTTATGAAACTTCAAATACCATTGTCTGGATGACTACTTTAATCCATAAATGGACTTCTTAAGTTTACAAACTTTGTTCTCTTTTTATTTTTCAATGAAACCTAATGGTTGTGCCATGTAGATTTCTTCATCCAGATTACCATTTAAAAGTGTGGTTTTTACATCCATTTGATGTAATTCTAAATCTAAACAGTTCACTATTGCCAGAATGAGTCTAATAGAGTTGAAATGCACAAGAGGTGAGAACGTGTCAACATAATTAATGCCTTCCTCTTGTGTGTATCCCTTAGCCACTAGTCGAGCCTTATATTTGTCAATTGATCCATCCATTTTTCGTTTAATTTTGAGAATCCACTTGTTACCAATGACTTTGCACCCTTTTGGAAGATCAACTAACTCCCATACATGGTTCTTTCTCATTGAGTCCATTTCATCTTCAATTGCTTTCTTCCACTCCTCTCGAGTGGGACATGACAAGGCTTCGTGCAGAACGAGGTTCATCATCCCTGTCTGGAGTAACAATAAAAGATTCGCCTTCATCTATTTGAAAACGTCTCTTGGGAACACTTTCCATGTCACTCCTTTTGGTAGGTGCTATATGGTTATCTTTTCTTCTTTGTTCAGGTCTTGGAGCTAGATTGACATTCCTAGACGATTCTGGTATGTCAATTTGTTCTACACTGTCTTGTTCTTCTGTCTCATAAAATGAAACAGTGCGGTCAACATATCCTTTGGTAGGAAACTCAGTCTCAATAAATGTTGTGTCTCTTGATTCTATTTCAGTCACAGTTCCATCTTCGTTCTCTCCTATGAAAACGTATCCTTTGGATTGTGAAGAGTATCTTATGAAGATACACTTCTTTCCTCGAGGACCCAATTTCCCATACTTATGAGAAGTGTCATGGATATACTCTGCCGACCCCCAAGGTCGTAAGATATTTAAGTTTGGTTTGCGTTTTGTCCATGACTCATAGGGTGTGGATTGGACCAGTTTTGAGGGCACATTGTTAAATATGAAGGTCACAGTTAACAAAGCATCACCCCAATACGAATTTGGTAGGTTTGCTTGAGCCATCATAGACCTAACCATGTCTAGAAGAGTTCTATTTCTTCTTTCGGCAACTCCATTTTGTTGTGGAGTTCCAAGAATAGTTAGTTGCCTAATTATTCCTTTTTCTTCACAGAGCTACTTAAATTGATCAGACAAATATTCACGACCTCGGTCAGTATGCAACGCTTTGATTTTATTGTTCATTTGATTCTCGACTTCATTAATGTATCGTTTGAAACACTCAACGCTTTGAATAATCATCTATAAAGGTAATAAAATACCAAGCTCCGTGTCTTGCCCTCACACTCATTGGACTGCAAATATCGGAATGAATTAATTGCAATGGATTTTTCGCTCTTATTCCCTTACCAAAAGGTTTTCTTGTTGCTTTACTAGCTAAACAATTTTCACAAAGTGACAATTCCATATTGGGAATGGCACCTAATAGCCCTTCTTTAGCTAATTTAATCATGCGATTTTGATTAATGTGTCCTAATCTAGCATGCTAAGTATTCATATCAACAACATTGGAAGAAATAGCAAAACATTCATTATAATTAGGGTAAATTACACTTTGGTACCCTGTGGTTTGACCCTATTTCACTTTGGTACCCTGTGGTTTGAAACTTGACACTTTGGTACCCTGTGGTATTCTCCATTAACACTTTGGTATCCTTTGGAGCTATTTTGTAATTTTAACCATAACAATTTCTCGCAAAAATTACATATTGACCCCAAAAAGTTTTCAAAAAATTACAAATAGGTCCCTAGATACATATTATCTAGGGACTAAAATGAAAACTTTAAAAAAATTTTGGAATCAATATGTAATTTTTGCAAAATTTGATATGGTTAAAATTACAAAATAGCTCCAAAGGGTACCAAAGTGTTAAAGGAGAATACCACAAGGTACCAAAGTGTCAAATTTCAAACCACAGGGTACCAAAGTAAAATAGGATCAAACCAAAGGGTACCAAAGTGTAGTTTACCCTTATAATTATAATCCCCAACAATGTCAAGAACGTAGAATTTCTCAAATAGAAAAGCTGAACCATAATAAACTGAGTTGTTCAAAATGTCTACAACCCTTTCATGAAATTTTAAATTAAACACTAATTTCAAAAGGGAACTAACAGATATCAAGTTCCGTCGAATGTCTGGAACATAAGGAACATCTTGAGGAGTCAAAGTCTTTCCACCACTCAAAGTGAATTGACAGGTGCCAAGACCTTTTACTTCGACCCTCGCATTGTTTCCAACGTAAAGCCACCTGCTTCGTTGAGGCAATAGACAATACTTGATGAAGGATCCTCGATCCCTCGTTACATGGTCTGTGGAGCCTGAATCAATAATCTAAGAAAAGGAAATAGGTTCTGTTAGAAACACAGTACTAGAAACAAATGCAAGATGTGAATTCACATAATTCACAAATACCTTTTCTCCCTCAGCCTGTTTAGTACAGTCGTTTGCGAAATGGCCCATCTTTTGGCAAGTGAAGCATTTGACCTTCTTCAAGTCCAACTTCTTCTTACCTCTTTTGTTCCCTTTCTTCTTGAATTGTTGTTTGCCTTTCTTTGGCTGGAAGCCGCCCTTCTTCCCATTCTTTTGATTCCCTTTGCCCTTCTTGAAATCGGGTTTTTTCGTGGAGAAGCTAGCGGCTTTAGTGTAGTAGGCTTGTCCAGAGGATTTGTAAGCCTCCAAGCATTCATCTTCAAGCTCCAAGTGCTTAGCTACATCACTGAAAGTGATTATGTTCTCATTATGGGTTAAATTGACTTTCAGGTGCTCCCAACTGCTTGTTATTCATCAGAAAGTACATGACCAGCTTCCTTCAGTTCTCTAATGTTGTTAGACATCTCCCTCAGATGTTGCTTGATGGGGTTGTTTGGCTTCAGCTTATAGGTGTCGAACTTTATCGTCAACCTTCTTAGTTTGGTGGTAGAAGTACCACCAAACTTGTCTTTCAGGGCTATCCACATAGCCTAAGCAGTCCTGTGAGTCTCAAACTCACACATCAAGTAATCAGCCATTTCACTCACAAGAGTGATCCTCACAATGCTATTATTCTTCTTCCAAGCTTGGTAAGCCTCTAGGTCTCTCCTATGTTGGGCGGTATTCCCTTCCTCGGGTTCGACCAAAACATTGGTGAGTGGTTCAATCGCATCTTGCTCTTCTAAGATGTATTGAACCTTGCGATGCAAGATATCCCAGTTATCCCCATTCAGTTTTTCCCCTTTGTTAAGTTCAGCAATAATGTTCTTCGTCGCCATTCTAAGGTCTGTAACAAACCCATCCCATATTATTATTTATCTTCTCTATAAGAGAGACACGACAAAGATTTTATTGCCAAGTTTATTGCACAAATAATGCATACTATGTCTTATACTTATATTATTCTTGGTAAAAAAATAATAAAATTATAAGGTCCATGATCAAGAACATACGTTTGTAGCTCTCATTACATAGATTCAAATAAAATTATTATTATCTTGCAAGAAATAACATATTAGTGTTCAATAAATTTTATTTATTATTTAACTCTTAGAAGACCCTTCTTCTAAAAGCTCCCACTTATGATAAGCATATAATAATTATTTACACAAAAATAATTAAATAAGAAGAACACATATCTTCATTTAAAACAAACAAACATGTAATAACAATGGTTCACAACAATTCCAAAGAAATTACATAAGATGTGATGAACAAAATCACAAAGAAATAAAGAAACAATAAAACATTAAATTTGTGCATTGAGGTACTTCAATGCTACTTTGTTTATTTTCTTCAGCTCTGGTGTTAACTTTAGGAGCTACCTTGTTAAAAGCCCAAGTCCAGGTTTGTTTACGGATTTTATGTGATCGAATCCCGCTCAGTTTGCAGGCTCTAACTAGTTCCAAAATGGCCCTAAGATAAAAATTTGCATCCTCCTCGTTGGTCATGTAATGAGAATAAGGCTTGATGACTTCGTTGATGCCTTTTATGTTCGTGAAAGCTGCTGCTTCTCTTTCGGCAATAACCATCGCCAAAACTGGAGTGAGAGGTTGGTCTACTTCTTCCTCTTCCTCTATGTTATCCTCTTCATTTGGAAGAGCTCGACCACCTAGAAAAATCACTTTCGTCTCAAACTCGAGGGGATCACTGTTGGAGATTGTTCCCTAGGGCCAATCATTTTATTTGATAAATATGTTGTGAACATATTATTAATTTATGGAAGATAAATTAATGTGTTGTCATATCATTCGCATGTTTACTATGATAACGTCCATGATTAATTATGAGATAATTAATCTAAAATTGTCCCTGGTCGATTATTTTTGTGGGAGTAAAAATAAACTAAGACCAGCATGACCTCGGTGCATGAGATGCA
>QANZ01013616.1:5111-53151 GCA_003254925.1 Chamaecrista fasciculata
ATGGTAATTACATGCATGCATGTGATGAAATATTGTGGCAGAAACACAGAATGTTTGTATCCTCTGTCCTTTCGGCGTTTAGTGTTTGTTTAGTCTAGTATGTGCAATTACATGCATGAACTATAAGTCTATAACCATATATGCATAATTTTAATTTCCTTAGCTTCTTGTATTTGTCGCTGTCATATTCGTGTCACCTATCTTTCCATCATATAGATAAAGCCTCAACTAATTAGTTTGTTAGTAAAAAAAGTAAAACCTTTATGTTGGTTTATATATAAGCATGTTCAATTCTTTGTTTTTTCATGTGTAATTTCCAGAAAAGGCAGGACATACAGTGTGATAAGCTATCGATCAAAACACTTTCTGAAATCGTGAGAATAAGTAGTGGGTGTGTTTTACTTACGGACAAGTCAATTCTTACAAAAATTGACACGTTTAATTATATTAGCCATTGGATCCATCGCTCTCCAAACAAAACATTCCTCCCAAGAGCTACTTCCAAATTCCAATAGCCTTATGGCAAAGAAAATTAATTAAAGCAAGAATCATCATTTCACATCTATTCAAATCAATCAGAATGTCTGATCGACCCATTTTTGAGGGATTTTGTTTGGATTCTCTAAAGTTGTGCAAACTTGCTAAAGTTCTTGTGAAGTTGAGTTACTTTTCGCAAAATAATGTGTCATTTTTTGTTAATATATAAAACTCCGATGTAATAAATGACATAAGAGGTTATGGATCATTGAAAGTTTGAAACACAATTTTAAGAACTTTTGAATTAAGGATTGAAGATATCTCTACAATATGATAAGGTGTGAAAATATAATAATATATATATAGGTCAAATATTCATTTTGGTTCTCAAATTGTGGTCTTAAAACTATTTTTGTTTTCTTATAAAAAAAAATTATTTTTTGTTTTGTGATTTCATATGGTTTTTGCCATTATTTCTAGTATGAACAATTGAAATGGATTAATTATTTCTCTTTCTTAATCATAAATTAAAAATAAATTTGTGGATGGATTTTATCTTCAATTTCATTTATGACTAAGAACGAAATTTTTTATTTTTCTCTTTGCTATCTCACTATTAAGACATACAAGATAGAAATAATTCATCTCAACTGTCAATGTTATAAATTACGATGGAAACTTGACAAAATCACATTTTGGAGACTAAAACGAAACAAATATGAAATATTGATGACCAAATCAAAATAAAAAATAATTTTAGGATCAGAATGAAACATAAGCCATAGTTTGAGGACCACAATAAAGTTTTAACCTTCTCACAAAAAAAAAATAAAGTTTTAACCTATATATTTATTTGTGGAAAATTAAAGGAAAAAGAGTGAGTAAAGAAGATTACAAGTGTCCAAGTCCAAGTCATTATATGGGCAAAAGCATCCTTTTTGTCATCGAACTTTACATTAATTTTCAATTTCGTCTCCAATATTTGTTTACTATCAATTTTATCTCTAAAGTTTCATATTTTAATCAATTATCTTTTGTTCTAACTTTAGCCAAATATTAACGACATATTCTATATGACTAATGACATGTAACGTAAAATTAATAAAAAAAAGATATTCAAATCTTAACTCAAATTGAAAAATATTATAAAATATTTTATAGTTGTTAATTTATTGATAAAAGTTAAGTCAAATGATCAAATCGACTAAGATATGAAAATGCAGGGGGCAAAGTTGACAGTAAAGTGTAAACAAATATTGGGGACAAAATTGAAAATTAATATAAAATTTGAGGACAAAAATGATATTTTTACCTAATTATATGTGTGTGTGTCGTCCATTTTTGGCTGTGTATAGTGAGAGGGAAGTGAGGACGAAAATGAGCAGTGATATGGCAGCGGAAGTACTTTGCTTGGAATGTTGCAATAATGCCTCATATTATCTGACAATTAATCCTTGCAACCCAAAACTTCACTATGCGACAAATCATTTCCATAAACAACGTAATTTCTCAC
Source organism: Chamaecrista fasciculata (assembly GCA_003254925.1). Taxonomy (NCBI): domain Eukaryota; kingdom Viridiplantae; phylum Streptophyta; class Magnoliopsida; order Fabales; family Fabaceae; genus Chamaecrista; species Chamaecrista fasciculata. The sequence continues at coordinate 7,102 of QANZ01013616.1, forward strand.
TCTCATCTACAAATATGCATAAATATATCTTTGTCTCCTTCATTCACTAATTAATATATACTTTCTCACCCATTAAGCAGAGAAGAGAACAATTATGAAAATTAATTGTATATGAAGCACAAAATTATATATAAGAAGAAACTTTTGCTCCCAAAAATTGAACCACTATCTATATATATGCCATGAACTCTCAACTTATATATCCATTTTGTTGAATAGAATTTAGGTATCAAAATAGAGACAGATACCTCATTAACTATATAAGTATATATAACTCGCAACTCACAACACAATGTTTCAATTGATTAATTAATTTTTTATTGTTACTGATAATAGGCCCAATAATCAGGAGGTCCAAGAGGCTCAACCCAATGGCGTACAAGCCCAACAGAAGAACCACCTAGGCATGAACGCCTCATGCCTCTTCATCAGTTGAGGACGCCAACAATCATGAGAGATGTGGGCGTCCACGTGATAATGGATAAGGAAACATTCCCTGATCAATCAAGGATCAATCAAGGATCAACCAAGATCCTCCTGAAGATCCTTTCCCTGATAACGCCTTGACCATTAAGGCAACTTCACAGAAAAGGAAGTTACGTGGAAGCCAAGGATCACAATCAGATCGGCCAAGATCACATCCAGATCAGCCAGGATCACAATCAGCCATCCAGGCATTTATGGCAAGATCTCACCAGATTGCCCTCAACCAGTATAAAAGGTTAGCCCTTCACACTGGACAAAGGTACGCTCACTTACTGGTCTATTGAGATTATTGTGCTCAATCCTTTACTAACTTAAGCATCGGAGGTGAATCGCAGGGCAACCCCTGTGTGTTCATTGACTTGCAGGCGACTTCCGACCCAGAGTTGCCTCACCGAACCAGGTAACGACCCCCGGGCCAGAACCAGGTTCATCACTGGCGCCGTCTGTGGGAACTTTCAGTCAAAGTCCTGTTTAATTTTATATTGCGAATTGCTGGTTTATGTCTTTTAAATTTTCTAATCTGCACGGGATGAACTCGTAGGTTGATTCATGTAAGTTTTTTCTTTATATGCCTTTTTAACCTGTGTGTTCATTCGAACCAGAAAGAAAAATGACATCAACTCCAGCTGATCAACAAACTCCGGGAGGCTCAGTGACTCAATCCGCACAGGATTCGACGCTCGCTCCTCCGCCTGGATTCCCTACTATTCAGGAAACCCCTGTGCTGCCAAACCCAGCACAAGCGGGGCAAATCACCATTACGGAAGAGGATAGGATCGCTGCCCTCAAGGCTGATATGCGGATAGAAATGGAAGCGCTCCGCAGAGACATCCGGGACATGGTTATGGGCAAAGGAAAGCAAGTCGCAGAAGATCCTGACCCAGAGCCTATTCCTTCAGAAGGAAACCTAGGGAGCCAAGAACAGCAGGCGCCCTTGAACTTTCCTCCCACAACTCAAGTGGTGGGTCCCAGTCAGCCTACCCAACCTGCCCAGCAGCAAGCGTGGTCCGGCGCCTACGCCTACCCGCCTCAGGGGTACTATTACCCTCAAGGATACTACCCCCAGTATTACCCTGGATATGGCGTCTACGGAGGATCGAGTGGAGCCTATCAGTCCGGGGGCGCCTACGAATCGGCGCCACCGCCAAATACGTCGGCGCAAGCGAGACCGCCCCCACCAGCGGAGGGAATCCTAGCTCCCCATGTGCAGGCTGCGGAACTTGACAAGAACTTCAAAATGCCCATGAAGTTAACGCCTTACACAGGCGAGAAGGACCCGGATGACCATTTGCTCAGCTTTAAGGCTGCCATGAACATATCCAACCTGGGAGATCACCAAAGGTGCAAACTTTTCCCCATAACTCTGGAAGGACCAGCTCTGGATTGGTTCTCCAAACTTCCTGTAGGCTCAGTCCATTGCTTCAGGGATTTGGAGGACATGTTTAAAAAACGATTCGCGACCAGCAAGGTATACAAGCAGCCGATGGCGGTCCTGACTGACATAAGGCAGAACAAAGGAGAATCGCTGAGAGATTACTTGGCGAAATTCAACAAAACTTGCTTGAGCATCAAGGAAGTGGATGACAAGATCGCGGTTTACTCCTTCCTTGCGGGGATCAGGCCGGGCCATGCCCATAAGGAGCTCACCCATAGAGCCCCTACATCCGTAGGTGAATTGCTTTCAATGGCTGAGGAGTTCATAATGAAGGAAGACCTAGATAGAACTCAGCGCGATCGCTTCGCAAGGATAGAACCAGACGCAAGAAAGCCACACAACAAAAACTCAGAGAGAGCTGGAGAAAGCTCGAGGGGAAGAGACCATCACAGGCGTCCTCGATCCCCACCTAGAGGGAAACACACAGTCTATACTGTCCTTTCGGTGTCTCAGTCAGAAGTTTTTCGCGAGATCGCCAACACAAATCTCCTTCCAAGACTCCCAGACCGCCCCAGAAGAGCAGGACGAAATGTGGATACCAGCAAGTATTGCAGGTATCACAGGGGAGAAGGACACACAACTGATGAGTGCATCACTCTGAAGGATGAGATTGAAAACTTAATCAGACAGGGACGCCTCCCATCAAGGTTCATAAAGAAGGATGGGAGTAAGAGAGCTAGGGATGACAGAAGCACCCGAGATCAGAAGAAACCCAGAGGTGGGGGCGCTGACGACGGAGAAAAGCGGGGAGATCGGCGTTCTCCGCCGAGAGACAATAGACCAACTGGAATTATTCATATGATCTCGGGTGGGATCGAGAAAAACGGGGCAAAGACCCCACACAAAAGAAGAAAGGTGAATCGCTCTATTTTGAAAATAGACTACAAGGAGTCCTCCACCGAGGAGAAATGGGTCGAACCCATAGTCTTCACCGATGATGAGTTGTGGGAGGTCAACCAGGACTACGATGACCCCATGGTGATTACAGCTCAGATCGGCACCTTCACGGTGGAAAGGATCATGGTGGATCAGGGCTCTTCGGCAGATATCCTGTTCAAGCGATGTTTTGACCAGCTAGGCATCCCCATGAAAGACCTAAAAGAACACTATGGAAGCCTGATAGGATTCACAGGTGATCAGGTCCCGGCTATTGGAAAAATTGACTTGCGACTCACAGTGGGGGAATACCCAAGAGTGACCAGTAACACCATAGAATTTTTAGTGGTGCAGGCGCCCTCAGCATACAATGTCCTCCTCGGACGCCCCTCTCTGAACAAAATGAGAGCGGTAATATCCACTGCTCACCTGCGCTTGAAATTCCCAACCCCACAGGGAGTAGGGCAGGTGAGAACGAACCAGAAAACAGCTAGACAATGCTATGCGGTGAGTCTTGAAAAGACTAATGAGGAAGAGCGGAGAAGGAAAACAAGAACCATCAAAGAGGATGACAGCGACCAGAAGGCGAAAGACCCTAAGGTCCTGAATTGTGAAGTGGAAGACTTCAGAGATGAGGTCTCGGTTTAGAGACCAAAGGCGACAGGAGATTTGGAAGCAATACAGCTGGGTGAGGATGCGGAGAAAACTGTACAAGTTAACATGCTGCTACACGAGGCCGAAAAGGCCGAGCTCATTCAGCTCCTAAGGGAGTCTTCAGATGTCTTCGCCTGGCGCCCGGCAGACATGCCAGGGATTGATCCAAAGCTTATCTGCCATAGCCTCAATACTGATGGAAGGCCAGGGGTAATCCAGCGGAAACGCCTGTTTGGCCATGAACGCCAGATGGCAATCAAGGAGGAAGTGGGCAAGCTGTTAGCTGCAGGTTTCATCAGCGAAACCAAATACCCCGAATGGCTTTCCAACGTGGTGTTGGTCAAGAAAGCCAACGGCAAATGGAGGATGTGCGTTGACTTCACGGACTTAAATAAGGCTTGCCCAAAAGACCATTACCCATTGCCTAACATTGACAAACTGGTGGATGGAACCTGTGGTCATCAGACGATGAGCTTTCTGGATGCCTTTAGCGGCTACAACCAGATAAAGATGAATCCTGAGGACGCCGAAAAAACGGCTTTCATAACAGAGCTGGGAACATACTGCTATACGGTGATGCCTTTCGGATTGAAGAACGCGGGCGCCACCTACCAAAGGATGATGGATCTTTTCTTCAAAGATTACATCGGGAAGAATTTGGAAGTCTATGTAGACGACATGGTGGTGAAAACCAAGGAAGGTGGAAAGCACACTGAGGATTTGAAAGAAATCTTCAACCAGCTGCGCAGGTACCAGATGAAGCTGAACCCCTCCAAGTGCGCCTTTGGGGTCAATGGAGGGAAATTCCTCGGATTTATGCTGACTAACAGAGGAATTGAGGCAAACCCGGATCAGTGCAAGGCCATTCTGGAGATGAAGTCTCCAAAATCAGTCAAGGAAGTTCAGCGCCTCAACGGCAGGCTAGCAGCTCTGCATAGGTTCCTGTCGAGGTAGAAGGCGCCCAAACGCCTCTTCAGCAATAAAGCTTTACAACTACATTCTTGTGTCAAGTCTTGTTTCGATCATGTCGTGTCTTTTAATTTCTGCCATTGTTTGAATTTTACTTTGTTGTCATGTAAGCCGTCCTTCGACGCATAACTTCTTATCAATAAAACGAGCATTACTCATTGCGAGTTTTCTTTACATTCAGGTCTGCTGATAGATGCTTACCATTTTTCAAAACGCTAAAGGCAAACAAAAAATTCGAATGGACCAAGGAATGCGAGGAAGCCTTCTAGAAGTTGAAAACATATCTGGTGTCACCGCCCATTCTGGTAATCCCAGTTAAGGATAGACCCATCTATGTCTATTTGGCGTCCACTGATGACGCAGTCAGCTCAGCTTTGGTGGTTGAGGAAGGGGAAGAACAGAAACCCATCTACTTCACCAGTAAAACGCTCACAGGAGCTGAAAAGCGGTATCACCGCCTAGAGAAACTGACATTCTCATTGCTTCACTCAACTAGGAAGTTGAGACATTACTACCAGCAGTTTCAAATAATCGTCAGAACAGACAGACCTCTCAAACAGATGGTAGAGCAACCAGACATCGCCGGAAGAATGTCGATTTGGTCTGTAGAAATCTCAGAATATGGGATAGCTTACGAGCCAAGAAGGGCCATCAAGGGACAGGCGCTGGCAGACTTCGTAGCAGAAATGACTGGCCCTGACAACGCCCACAATTGGACATGGAGGGTTCACATTGATGGCGCCGCCTCAAACTCGCAGCGCGGAGCAGGAATAGTGATGCGAGCCCTAGATGGCTCCATCGTCGAGCAATCAATCGAGATTGAGTGTCCAGTCACCAACAACCAAGCGGAGTACGAGGCCCTGATAGCTGCTTTGAAATTGGCCGCAAATATCGGCGCCAAGAAGCTGGAGATCTTCGGAGATTCTCAGCTGGTGATACAACAAATGAATGGAGAATACGAAGCCAAAGACCCAGTTATGGTCCAATACGCTGAAAAGGCGAAGAAGCTCATCGAGGGTTCGGGAATCGAAGCCATCTTCAAACATATCTCACGAAGCGAGAACGCCCGAGCAGACGAACTCGCCAAGCTGGCGTCTAAGCCAACCAAAGGAGGTAGAGACTCCATCATCAAAACAACACTGAGGGAGCCCTCGATACTGGAACAGGACGTTCTTCCCACAGAGGAAGTCGTCGACTGGAGAACGCCGATATTCAAATACTTGGACACAGGCGTCCTCCCTTCGGACAAAAGCGAAGCCAGAAAGGTCACAAGAAGATCTGGCAGATACTTCATCAGACAAGGAGCCTTATACAGGAAGAACTTCAGTCATCCTGGAGCCAAGTGCATAGCAGGAGAGGAGATCAGCAGAGTGTTGGCCGAAGTCCACGAAGGACTGTGTGCGAGCCACCAAGGCCCGATGGCGATGCGGAGGAAAATCCAAAGAGCAGGCTACTACTGGCCTACGCTTCTGCAAGACGCTGAAGGCGTCGCCCGTTCGTGCGAGAAATGCCAAAAGTACGCCAACATGATCCATTCACACACAGCTCCCCTGAACGCCATCACTTCTCCATGGCCTTTTGACCTTTGGGGGATTGACATTGCAGGACCGTTCCCAATGGGTACCTATCAGAGGAAGTTCCTCATAGTCGCTGTAGACTACTTTACAAAGTGGGTGGAAGCCAAGGCTGTGGCGTCCATAACCACGGAGGCCATGGAAAAATTCCTGTGGCAGAATATCATCACCAGGTTTGGCATCCCAAACACGTTGATATCCGACAATGGCGCTCAATTCACGAGCAAGAAATTCCAAGACTTCTGCAAGGTCTGGAAAATTCACCACAAAACCACCTCGGTGGAGCATCCTGCCACAAATGGCCAAGTTGAATTGGCCAACAGGATCATCATACAAGGAATCAAGAAGAGACTGGAGTCAGCTAAGGGAAGATGGGTTGATGAACTCCCCTCAGTATTATGGTCATATAGGACCACAGAACAAACTGCCACAAAGGAGACCCCCTTTGCCTTGGCATATGGGCATGAAGCGGTGATACCTGCTGAAGTAAACGTCCCAACCGAGAGGATAATCAACTACTCGAGTACCAATGACGCCAACTCCAGACTAGAAGAGCTGGATAGCTTGGAAGAAAGGAGAGAAGTTGCAGCCATCAGACAGGCTGCCTATAACCAAATGGTTAAGAAATACCATGACTCCAAAATCAAACCCAGAACCCTCAAAGTAGGGGATATGGTGCTCAGAACCGTGGAAAACAACAGGAAAGACCCTAGACACGGAAAGCTGGGACCGAACTGGGAGGGCCCCTACAGGGTCGTAGAAGCCCTGCCTGGGAACGCCTTCAAGCTGGAGACCTTCGAAGGAAGGCCACTTCCAAACCCCTGGAACATGGCAAAGCTGAAATTTTATTTTCCCTAGTATGGAAGCTTTATAATAACCAAAGAAGGCCCCTGAGCCAATTGTACTGAGATTTTGCATCAATAAAATGCGTTCTTTCTTTTCGACACCCAGTATTGATAATATTAATGTTGCTCGAGGGGACGCCCTCGGAACAGCAACGAAAAGGCCCTCGAAGGAGCCTTGTGAGTATGGCACTCACCAACCATGCGGACCGTCCCTCCCTTGGATGACTAGTCAAAACTTAGCGTATGATACGCAAAACGCTCGAAGCGTGCCCATCGCGAGGCAGCACCTTAGCGTGCAAACAATACGATAATTAAAATCATGGATAATTCAAGCATGCTACGAAAAGCAAAGAATAAAGGAAAATGGCTAAGGTAATAGCGTAAAACTATGGGCGCCACCGCCCGAATATTCGAGAATGGCACCAAGGCCATACAATTAAAAGTGGCGCTGAGGCCACAAATCAGTCAAAAATAATATAAAGGGCACGCAGGCCCAAAAGCGAAATAAATATAGGCGCGCAGGCCTAAGCAGCAGCATTAACCGTGGTAGTGGAAGGAGCTCCCTCGGTACCCTCACCTGCACGGGCGCTCTCATCTGCAGCATTAACCGTAGCATCATCTGCGGCGTTGCCACCAGTGGCGTCATTCTCTACAGTGGGGCTTTTACTACCAGCTCCGCGGGGATTGACATCGCCAGAAGCTAGGGCGTTTCCGGCTCCCTGGTCTTCCTCCCCAGGAAGGGGCACTACTTCGTTGGGAAACCAAGGAAATTCGTCGTCACCGCCGGACTCGTACCCCTTCAGCGCATAATTTTCGGGCATCCGTCCGATTCTTACTGCGGGGTCGGCGTCTATGGGATCTCGAATGAGCCTTCCTTCCACCACTTTGTTCGAGCAGATCCTGGTGGTATCCAAGTTGGGGTTGCGGAGCCTCAGCTGCTTGATGGCGTTCTTGAACCCAATGTAGTTATAACGAGAACCCCTCCACTTCACCTGCCTCAGGGCCAACTCCTTAAGGGAATCAAACTGGCCTTTATGATGTTGCACCTCAGCCTCCAAGGCAGCCACCCTTTCGTTAAGCTGGTTAATGACGCCCGTAGCTTCTTCCAGTTGCTGGCCTCTCATCTCATAACCAGTCGTGATAGAGTCCTGAGAAGCCTTGGTCATGTTTAGCTCATCTGTGAGCTCCTCTACGGTGCGACGCATCTTCTTGGCGTCTTCGCGCGCGGCATCTCTTTCGGAAATGAGATCTTTCCTGGAGACGCTGTTAGCCAGCAAACGTAGTCCGGTAGCCAGCAAGAATTTAACTGCCTCCTCGGCGGGGTCTTGTGTGTTCTCCGTGGACGCCCTAGCCAGGTCATCCCGTTTGACCGCTGCTTCCTCGGATAAGCAGTTGGAGAGAATCTCCAAGGCACTGAAGTCTCCAGCCTCTGCAGTTGCTGGGATAAGAGGAACTTCCACCTGAGGGCGAGCACGCTTACGTTGAGCACCTTTCCCGTCTTTTGCCGCGACAACGGCAGTTTCTTTCTCACCCCTGATGGGATGGGGAGGAGGAATTGGAGCAGAGCCAGGCTCGCGAATCGTCAGACTCCCAGGCTTCCTGGGAACAAGAGGTCGCTGCTTCTTTGAGGTGGCTACCACCTTTTCTTTTCCTTTGTCTGCGCGGGATCGCTTTGTCCCAATGACGTCGGCCAAGGACGCCTCCAACACTGAAACAAGCAAAGTTAAGTTAGGAAAACGACACCATGAAAGGGAGCATTACGCAAAAAGTGAAAAGAAACATACGACGTTTAGGGTCGAAAGGGTCAGTGGTGATCAACCGCAAGGCCGCCAATCACTCATCCACAGTCAGATCTTTCCAATTACATTCGAAGGGCCCTAGTCGAGGCCTCCGCCATGATAAGGGAAACATGGCGCGCTCATCCGAAGCGCGGACCCAGAAAGGCCGCTCAGACCCCGACTCCTTAATGAAGAAAAACTTATACTGCCACTCCTTGGGGTTACTGACCGCGTGTGTCAGGACCTGAGGACGCCCTGGCCGTCGATAGTAGGAGATGAAGCAGTTGTCTACCCAGCGTGGGTAGAAGAAGTACAAAAATAGTCGTGCGGTGGCATTAACGCCATCCCTCCTACATTTTGCAATGAAGCCCAGAAGAATCCGCCATCCGTTGGCGCTAACTTGAATAGGGGCTATGTTCATAATGGCTAATAGGTCCATGACCGCCGGGTGAAAGGGCATCTCGATGTCGTAACCTTTAAGGGCGTGCTCGCAAATCAGAAAGCCCCTCCCATCAGTATAAAACATGTCTGGCGAATCCTTCAAATGGTTTAGCTGGGAGATCTCACACCCCGAAGACCGTCGGCGGGGTGAGGAAGCGATTAACTCCTTATTGAGCTTCTCGACGAAATCCTCTCCAAACAACCAAGTGTAGTACTCCTTCACCTGATCGCTTGTTTGGTCCAAGAATGGCTCCTGAACCTTCTCGTTGGGTCTCTGGCGACGCCAATCGACTAGGGGCCGTGCATTCCTCATAAGCTCAGCCCTTTCGGGACCACATGGCGATGTCTCGGCACCTTTGACCCAAGGAACGTTAGCCAATTTAGAATTTCGGCAAAGGAACCACTCCGGGTAAGCTTGGAAGTCAACTTCCTCACCATAAATTGTCTGCTGAGGTTTCCCATCTCCTATGAACGCCCAGATAGGGACATCGCAACCACTTGTGTCCTCGGGTACCTCTTCACTCAGGGGCGCCGATCCCGAGGCAGGAGATGGCATTTCATGAATCTCCGACGGCATAGATGAGGTTGTAGTAGTATTCACTCGATCAGCCTCCTCCAGAGCGTGGGATGAGGACGCCACGGCATCACCATCCCTCCTGTCCATGGGAGATGCGACCCTCATGGGCGCTCCCGGTCCAGTGGCAGAATCGCGAGGCATAGGCGTTGCAGGCGCTCTCGCGTTGTTTCCAGCAGCTGAGGAAACAGGACAGTTTTAACCCATTTTATGAAGAACTCTCGTCCATTCACCAGCAAAAAGGGGGGAAAAGCCCTCGGGGAACAAAGGATCGTTTGGGAAAATAACTCTCAGCGGTTGTGGTTGATCACCAGACCCAGACCAAAATTCAAAAGACGAAGAAGAGGAAGAAGATGAAGTAGAGTTAGAAAACTTACAATCATCGAAATCCATAGTGCTGGTGAATTGAAGGAGAATCTCGGAGGAAAAGCTTGAAGTACTCGAGGAACACTGCGAAGAACATTCAAGAACAAAATGAAGAACATTCAAACCAAAACCCAAGAAATGGCAGAAACTGCCCCTAGAAAGAGGAGCAATGATGGAATAACTCACCAAGCGACGGCGAACGCGGCTGTCGGAGCGGAGCAGACGACGGCGAGACACTAAGGCTTCGCAAGAACGCAGCTCTGGCAAGAGCACCTTCGCAGAGCACAGAGAGTAGGGAGGAGAGAAGGAGTTTTTTCGGATTTGAAATGAAGAAGTGAGGGAGAGGGGAAGGAAACGACGTTTTTGGTAAAGTTTTCACGAAAACCGAGACAAGGCATTAAATGCGCCCCCCTCGGTCCATGTTCCGCCATCATGGTGTAAGGTTGACCAATCACACGGCGACACGTGGCCACGATGCACCTAACACACTGAGTTGAAGTGACAACAAAACGTCAGCAAAGAAGTTCAAAAGACAAGGGATGGTGGCGTCAGTGCCGTGAGCGCCCCATACTCCAAAACCTGAGGCGAATTCGTGATCTCCGGAGTAAACTCAAGGCGTCAACGCCAACAAAGGCGAAGAAAGACAATAATCGAAATTGATAACGCCCTTGATGGGGACTCCACAGATGGGGACAGAGCTTCACTCCTTTTGTTGGGACTAGTGATAATAGGCCCAATAATCAGGAGGCCCAAGAGGCTCAACCCAATGGCGTACAAGCCCAACAGAAGAACCACCTAGGCATGAACGCCTCATGCCTCTTCATCAGTTGAGGACGCCAACAATCATGAGAGATGTGGGCGTCCACGTGATAATGGATAAGGAAACATTCCCTGATCAATCAAGGATCAATCAAGGATCAACCAAGATCCTCCTGAAGATCCTTTCCCTGATAACGCCTTGACCATTAAGGCAACTTCACAGAAAAGGAAGTTACGTGGAAGCCAAGGATCACAATCAGATCGGCCAAGATCACATCCAGATCAGCCAGGATCACAATCAGCCATCCAGGCATTTATGGCAAGATCTCACCAGATTGCCCTCAACCAGTATAAAAGGTTAGCCCTTCACACTGGACAAAGGTACGCTCACTTACTGGTCTATTGAGATTATTGTGCTCAATCCTTTACTAACTTAAGCATCGGAGGTGAATCGCAGGGCAACCCCTGTGTGTTCATTGACTTGCAGGCGACTTCCGACCCAGAGTTGCCTCACCGAACCAGGTAACGACCCCCGGGCCAGAACCAGGTTCATCACTGGCGCCGTCTGTGGGAACTTTCAGTCAAAGTCCTGTTTAATTTTATATTGCGAATTGCTGGTTTATGTCTTTTAAATTTTTGTTTCCTCTGTTTCACTTGCTTGACGATTCTATTTTTCTGAAAACAGTGACAATTTATATGCACTTTGCTACGACAGTCATTCATGAAATCACAACTGCCTTAGGAATATATTGCTTCAAGTAAATAATCATCAATAGACCGTTGAAATTAGCTTAGCATGTGGCATTTACTTCTCCCTTCAATTCATTTCTAGTAGATGAAACCTCATTTTCTTTGTTAATGATTTAGATAATCATTATTCTGTATTCTATTCTACTATACTACCACATGTGATGGTTGAAATTTACCTTTTTCACTATTTCAGGATAACTAAGAAAGAAACTTGAATTTGCCATTGTTTTCTATGAGTTTGCTTTTCTCTTCTTCACAATATGTGTTATTGTAGAATTTCTTGTATTTTATTAACTAAATTTTCTTTGATGATTTAGACACTACTAATATTTTTAACATATCTATACCATTATGAGCCTCAGTTTGAGTCATCTTTTTTTCTTTTGTGGTTTCAGCTGACAAGTGCAGAAAAATATCGGCACGGGTTTAGGTCAATGCTATTTTTGCTATATTGATGGAAAAGTCAAAGGCTTGCTCATTGGTCCACTAATTGGGTTATTTGATTTTTTCTTGCCTGAGTTGTTCGTATTATCCTGTTTGTGATTCTTTGTAAATCACGCTAGAGCCGTTTATAGGTTTTTTTTATTGCCCCCATTTCTTTATGTAAGATTTAGAGGATGTAAAGGGCTAGAGACCATAGAGAAAGTTCTCCATTGTGCATGTTCCTTTCATGGGAAATGTATGGGAGTTCATTTGTTTGTATCTGTAACTTGTGCTTATACTCGAATATGCTGTGTCTACTGGATCGGTTTTGCACATAAATTATACTTAGTTTGGATTTGCTTCGTCAGTGATTCTTAATCATATTATATACGGGCTTTGCGTGCCCGTTATGTAAAATAAATTAGGGACTAAATTATTGACTCAGTAAAAAAAGATGGACCAAATAACGAATTCCTCTTATTTTAATTACATATAATATTTTTATCTTAGTATTAGTGGGAGGACACCAGAAGGCTCCTCCCACATATAATATAGTATAATCATATTATATATGTATTTTCAGAAAAATAGAATAATATTGAAAGATTTGATAATCTTGAATCGTTTCAAGATTTAAATTCAATAAGAACTTTTTTTAAAAAATAAACTCATTAAAAATGTTAAATTGAAAAAAAAACTTTAAATCGATGTTTATTATTCCATGATTCATATTATTTTAAAAAAAATGGAAAAAGTCCTATTTTTGGTTCCTCTGTTATGCTCATTGTTCCAAATAGGTCCCTCAGTTATTTTTCGTTCCATATTGGTCCCTCAGTTATTCAAAACTTGTCAAAGTTGGTCCCTTTAACATTTTCCATCCATTTTTCTGTTAAAAAAAGAGGAAAAATAAACTTTCATCCCTAAAAGTTTTATTTTCTTATATTAAGGTCCTTTTCTTTTTATAATAGGATCAAAACGTAAGAAAAAGAAGTAAATTAACATTTTAAATGAATTTGCCCAAAACACAAAAGCTCTCTCTCTATCTCGTCTCTCTCTCAAATCGCCATTGTTGACTGAAACATTTGCAGCAAGAACTTCAGTGTTATGCTTCTGAAACACCTTGATGATCGCTGTGATTAAGCCTCTTTGAGCTTTTGATTGAATTCCAAAGAAGGCAACATTGCCAGAAACTGTGACCGTAATGGAGGATGATGAATTAATATTCCTTTTAGTTGTAGTTGTACATGGAAACATATTCAAGCTCCCTTCAGCTACGACAACATTATGATGATCGGGTTGTTGTTTCATCATCTTTGTGCCTTTGATGAGCTCTTCCAAGATCTTCTTCTCCTTCTCAAGGTCCTTGATGTAGTTTATCATTTCACCGAGAATCATTTCCCTAGTAGCCTGTAAGAAATCGAAACGAAATGCCGATATTAGAGAGATCGATCGAAATCTCGAATCAAATCAACAATAAACGAGAAATCAAGTAGAGGATTAAGCTAGCTCGATCTCCAGATTCCGAGATTCGATTCAGATTTTTCAATACAAAACGACGATCGATGAAAAAATAAACGATCCGATTCCAATTCCGATCGAAAAAAGCATGTTAAATGTTAAGATATATATATATATATATATATTAACCTTGTTGGAAATAAGACCAAGGACGGTGGATTGAAGCTCGGAGAACATGTGACTCATCTTCAACCTCCGATCTCGCTCCATTTGAAGACTCTCAGCAGTCTTCGGAGGAGCCATTGATCTTCGGAGGAGCCATTTCCCCTTCAGATCTGAATGATCTGAATGGTAATGGTATTAGGATTTAAGATTCCCCAAGTTGAAAATGAAGATGTGTCGTCGTCGATCTTTGCTCGAATCATCATCATCGGTGACGCCATTGGTGGAGGGAGCTTGTTCTTCTTCAAATGCCACAGATCTGATGGCGTTTCTGGGATACGAGGGAGAGAGACACGAGATAGAGAGAGAGCTTTTGTGTTTTGGGCAAATTCACTTAAAATGTTAATTTATTTCCTTTTCTTACGTTTTGATCCTATTATAAAAAGAAAAAGACCTTAATATAAGAAAATAAAACTTTTAAGGATGAAACTTTATTTTTCCTCTTTTTTAAACAGAAAAATAAATGGAAAACGTTAAAAGGACCAACTTTGACAAGTTTTGAATAATTGAGGGACCAATATGGAACGAAAAATAATTGAGGGACCTATTTGGAACAATGAGCATAACAGAGGGACCAAAATAGGACTTTGACAAAAAAATATTAATAATTTACAAAATGTTTAAGAAGATAAGCTCAAACCAAAGAAACATGTCATATGCAAGTTGTAACACTTACTATAAATATGTAATTTTTCCTTATAGATTATGAATAGAAAAAAAATAAAGTATTCAGATAATGATAGAAATATTTGCTAAAAGAAAAAGATAACAATAGAGATATTTGATTAATTTAATATAATTAAAATTTCTTAAGATAAAGTAACATGAACCTAAATCTCAAATCAAATACTAGAGTTCTATTAATTATATTCAACCTTTTAAGAAATATATATGAAAAAATTGCAAATCTACATCTTTATTGGTCATATGCCAAAATATTCTTTGTTGATTAACTTTTGTCTTGTGAAATTCCAGGTATAATAGATAGTTTATTTATTTTTATATGATCCTTGAAGCATATGCTAAAATATTGAGCCGTAATTTAGTTTTCTTTTGTTGTGTTAGTTTGGTGCAAACCAAATTAGATCTCAAGTTTCTCCAAGATCATTTTTGGCTGTTGCAACTCACAATTACGTGAAGATTATTGATTATTGATTCAAAATGGGTGTCTAAGGATTATATAATCTCGGTGGGGCTTTGAATCTTATTTGTAATATGAAAAGTCTTATTAACAATACATTGCAAGATGTTGAAATAATCCTATAGAGTTTTAATATTATTCTTTTGGTGGTTTAGGTCCATGAAGAACTTGTTCGTTGTGTATGCTGGGATTCCTCCGGAACGTATTTGGCATCTCTGAATGACTCGGTTAAAATCTGGAATTTTGTGAGCCGTGAACTCATTTATAATAAACCTACTCTCACACCATACACCACTTGTGCTTTTCATCCCTCCGGCAGAGATTTCTTAATGTTGGGCAACAATAAAAAAAGTGAATTCAGTAGTTTGCTTTCTCTTCTTTAGCTAACGTGTGAGTTTTGATTTGATGTTGAATCATTGGAATTTTAGATTGAGTGGTGGAACTTCATGACCCGCAAGCTAATTTGTGTTGTCACTGCTAATCAATTTGTTGTCACTTCCTTGGCGACATCAGAAGCTTCTGGGTTAGTGGCTTCAGTTGGTCATGACAGTTATCTGAAGCTTTGGAAGCGTTTAGTTTAGAACCATGTAAAAATTTGGTTACTTCTTTTACTATTATTTGTGTTTTTACAACAATGACTATGTTTGATTCGTTATTGTTGTTAATTAGAATTATCCTAAGCCGAGTGAATGCTAAGAATGTTAAAAACACAAATAATAGTAAAAGAATTAGGGTAAATTACACTTTGGTACCTTGTGGTTTGGTCATATTTCACTTTAGTACCTTGTGGTTTAAAAAGTGACACTTTGGTACCCTTAGAAGCTATTTTGTAATTTTAACCATAACAAATTTTGTAAAAATTACATATTGACACCAAATTTTTTTAAAATTTTTCATTTTAGTCCTTAGATAATACTATCAAGGGACCTATTTGTAATTTTCAGAAAATTTTTTGGGGTCAATATGTAATTTTTGCAAAATTTGTTATGGTTAAAATTACAAAATAGCTCCAAAAGGTACCAAAGTGTTAAGGGAGAATACCACAGGGTACCAAAATGTCACTTTTTTTTTTTTTTTGGTACAGCAAAGTGGGCTAGGCCCAGAGAAAAGAAAAACAAACGACAAGACTAAAATCCACGGGGCACGTAAGTCCCACACAAATCATCAAACAGTATTGAGGTACAAGAAGTGGGAGGTAAATCCCACCAGCAAATCTCTTCCTGAAGGTTAAAACCGAGGGAAGCAAGATGATCAACACTCCTATTGCCTTCTCTCAAGGTATGTATCACCTTCAAATCCCAATCGTGCTTCCACCAATTGCATATGACTTCAATGAGATTCCAAGAAGTCCTCTTTTTCAGTAGCATATCATTTATCAGACCAACCAAAATCAGAGAGTCCACCTCAATAATTAGCTTCCGGATTCCCAAATTCCAAGCCATTTTAATGCCAGTTAGAACACCCCAAGCTTCAGCCAGGAGTACAGAACAAGAACCCAAGTTTCTTGAGAAGCCTTTTATCCAGACCCCATTCCCGTCCCTAATCAAACCACCACAAGCAGCTATCCTCCCATTATCTATACAAGCCCCATCACTGTTAAGCTTCATCCAACCATCCTCAGGAGGCCACCACTTAATACATCTATTATCAGTAGCAGGATTCGAATTAGCCCCTTTGCTCCCTTTCCAAAACTGATTGAATTCGTTAACATATTTCCAAAGCACTTTAAACTTCCCATGAACTTCCAAAGATATGTTACCAAACAACCTTTGATTTCTCCATCTCCAAAGCAACCAACAAGTAACCGCAAAATGTCACTTTTTAAACCACAAAGTATCAAAGTGAAATATGACCAAATCACAGGGTACAAAAGTGTAATTTACCCTAATTATTAAGCTTATAGTAGGTTTTTAAGTAAGTTTTTAACATTCTTAGCATTCACTGAGCTTAAAAAATGCTAATTAGCCCCTTCCTAAAAAATAATAATTATTAAGTTTATATATATCTTATATTATATGGCTCCACCCTTTCTGGTCGTCCTCCTTTTTTTTTTTAAATTTAACTTTAGTCTTAGATGAATAAAATACCAATATCTATCCTAAATGTATGAGGTAATTTTAAAATGGTCCTAAATATTTTATTTATTTTAGATGAATCTTACATATTTTTATAATTTTTCAAATTGGTCCCAAACTTACTCATTTATCAAAATAAAAATTTTATGTAATCTTTAACTTTAAATAATTCAAACGGACACACCAAACCCTATATATATGTGTTTGAGTGTTTTGATAATTGGTTCAAATTATATAATAAAATTATATAAAATATTAAAAGAGAGAGAAAATAGCGAAAAAAAATTAAGTAATTTTTTACTATTTTCAAGTAGAAAAAAGTTTTTTTCTGGGCAAAAAAAAAGTAGAAAGAAGTTTTACTACTAAAATAAGATGAAATTATAAAAAAAATGATTTTTTTATTATAAAATCTAATAAAATAAATTTATTTAACTTTTTAAGATTTAATTTTTAATACTTATAAAAGAAACTATATATATCACAGAAACTATTTTTATTATAAAATATAATAACTACCTTTTAAGTTTTGAATAATCCTAAAGGAAACTTCGTCCCAAAAAAAAATCATAACGGAAACTATATATATATATATATATCCAAGCATAATATATATATCACGAAATATAAAAATTACTTTTGATTTGTTATCATGGTTTTTAAAATTTCTAATTATATTGCAATCAATTTTAAAATTTTAAAAAGATAACGGCGATACGTTTCCTTATAAAAAAAGGAAAGTACAGGAATCCAAATTCCTCTATATATATCCATATCCATATTCACTATTTAAACAAATCTTTTGTATCCGGTTGTTTCTAAAATTTGTTATTCTCATTTTTTTTCCGCCTCCTAATTTTCTCATTAAGCTATGGATGTATTAATGCTTGATATTCTCTCACGTTTGTCAGCAAAAGATGCTTATAGGTGCATGTCAGATAGAGAGATTTCTAAAACCCTGACTCCAAACCATACATATACATACTTTTTCACCCAACAATCAAATCATTCTTTGCTAAAGGATGATTATTCTTTCTTCCTTCAGCCAAATTGGTGCAGGAGATACAGTACTATCACAGAGTTTCATTCTTTACCTTCAAAGAAGCCCTTCTCTGGTGTACTTCACGAATTTTTACACACTTTGAAGAACTATCCACCATATAAAATCCTGGCTTCTAACAATGGCTTGATTCTCTGTCGTACCACAACAAGACAGAGTTTTGAAACAGAGTTGTTTATATTCAACCCAGTGACTCGGTTAAAATTCACTATTTCTACTCCAGATTATGTCAGGGAAAACCCATACGCAGAAATAAATATTGCATTCGAATGCAAACACAAAGGGCTTAAAGATTCAGACGATGACTTCTTGTATATATATATGGATGTGGTAGGTATACAAGTTTACATTTGGGGCAGTCATTGGCCCCTACCAAAACCACTTGTTCTACATTATGGCATTGCTAATACTTGTCATGACAAGCCGAAACTACTTATTAGATACATTTTTTTTTTTTGCCTGAACTACTTATTAGATACATAAATAATAATAAAAGATTGCAAAAATAATGTAGCTACTGTCATCTTGTGTCTTCCAAAGCCTAACATACTTGTCATGACTAACCGAAACCACTTGTTAATATGAATATATAATATAGTTTTACTGTCATCCAAATGTACACATATATTTTGGATCAAAAAAAAAAAATACACATATATATAATCATTTTATAATTTTTAAAAATAATAAATTAAAATTAGTTCATGTGTTTTGAGAAATTTAAAATGTATATAGTTTATGTTCTACATTATTTTTTTGCAATCTTTTATTATTATTTATGTATATATGGTAATAATATCTAATAAATTCAATAATAATATTCAATAAATTTTTTAAAAACTAAAATATATATTTTATTTTTTATTATATTAAATAGAGTAAACTAACAATTTGGTCCTTGAAAGATCATCAAGTTAACAATTTTGGTCTCTAAAAAATTGAAATGTACAATTTAGTCTCTGAAAGATTAAAATGATATACCATTTAGTCCACAATAGACTAAATAGTATACCATTTTCATTTTTGAGAGACTAAAAAGTATACTTTTTGATATTTCAGAGACTACATTGTATATTTCAATCTTTTAAGGACTGAATTGTCAACTCGGTAATATTTCAGGGATGAAATTATTAATTCTCTCTATTAAATATATATTTTTATATGTATTGTATAAAATATTAATTAAATATTTTTTAATATATATTATATACAATTATCTTATAATAGGATTCCGAAATTGTTAGATGAGTTTTAACATATGATTAGACTTGAACTTAGTAAAAATTAATTTTTCTTTTTCCTTACAAATAGTATGGTAGGACTCACACCTACTAAAAATTAGGTAAAAGTATTAATTTCATCTTCAATATTTTACATTTTGGTTAATTTTATCTTTTGACTAACTTCTTTTAATAAATTAATGATAAATTACATTTTATTTTTTAATCTGAGTTAGAATTTGAATTTATTTTCTATTAATTTTATATTACGTATCATTAGTCACGCAAATTCTGTCATTACTATTTGGTTAAAGTAAAAACAAATGATAAAATTAACTAAAATATAAAATAATGGGGAATAAATTGATAGTTGGTGTAAAGTTTGAGAATAACCTACAAGGTCGTGAGTTCGAATCCCACTATCAATGTGAGGGCCTTGTTGGTAGGCGATCTGTAAGTACCTCTATAAGCGCTCATAAAGCTTGGAGGCATGCTCTGACCTTGATGAGCCCCCGGCGCCCAACCCACTTAAAACTTTAACTACCAAAAAAAAATTTGGCACAAATTGTAGCTGACACACAGTATTGGCTGAGGAGAGAATGGCTATAAACAAGGCTTCTCCATTTCCTTAAATGGTTATATTCGCAACTCCAGAAGGAGAAATACATAAGTGTGAGAGAATTGAGACAAAATAGTGAGGGAAATTATCTTTTAGAGTAATATTGGGAAACACTTTTTGGGTTGAATTTAGAAAAATTGTTGCCGCTAAATTTAAATTGGGGAAGTTTCTCTTAAGCATGCTAATTTCAGTGGAAGAATTAGTTAAAGTTGGAATTGGACCTAACTCAAAGATTTGAAAATGAACAATTAGGCTAAAAAATTACTCATTAAAAATATCATGTAACTCTGAATTCGTGACGTCCGAATTTGAAATAAGAAAAATAAGACTAACTTTGATTATTTGACCATGAAATGAGCGGTCCACTTTTGAAATCCAACTTGATCTCATTTGTGAATAATCTCAATTGTCAAAAGTAACCTGTAACTTTTGATTCGTCGCATTCGAACTTAAAACGAGATAAATAAGATCACACTCGGTAGTTTGAAATCAAAAGCGAACAAATTTAGAAATATTTAGGATCAATATAAAATTTCTAAAACATCTTAGACTAAAATGAATTATATACATTTAAGATCAATTTGAACATTTGACCTAAAATAAATATGTAAGATACAAATAAATTAGTAAAATTATCCTATAATTTTATTGATGTAATTTTAAAAGCACTACTCAATCAGATATTATTCTTGTATTCGTTTCTAATTTTGTGAGATCTCATAATTTATCTATATAAAAATGACTAATGTATTTATTTTCAAGAAACATAATATTGTTGATTTTGCAGAATTATTGCTTCCTATAGAATACATTATGAAACATTTTGAATTTCTTTCTCGGAAAAAAAAATATTTTTTTACAAGAATAAACATCTTTGAAATTCTTTGATTTTTAGTTATACCTACATTTTTTTCATTCCAAAGAGTCTTGATTTGGAATGATTATTTCTATAAAAATAATATTATTTTTAAAAAATAATTATTAGTTTTGAAAAATTTTATACTCATATGTAAGACGGAGAAAAGTTGGAAAAAAATCAATTATTTTGAAATATCAGAAAAACATTTATTATTTTAGTATTATATTTGATATTTTTCTTTGGCACCCTTTGGAGCTATTTTATTATTTTGCAATTTCGAATTGTCCTTTGCCTTTACCATGTCTGGTCCTCGCGACAGAGCACAATCGAGGTTTTGATTTCTATTGTTTCTAGTTTCTATTATTTAATTTGCACAACAATGGAAACATATGACAGTGTTGTTGATTCTTTTTTTTTTTTTGTCTCAAATTTAGATGCGTATGTCTTCGATTACCTTTCGAAGAGAAAATAAATAATAGTGGAACTAGAAGAAGGCTTAGGTGATTAAATTACTCTGTTTACTTCTGTCCATCTGGTTTGACTGCATAGCTTATTAAATTAAATTTTATTTGCAGCCAAAGACTGTCTTTATTATTTAATTGTCGCATAACCTCCTTCTCCCATGATTGACCCACACACACAAATATATATAAAAATTAATCTCTTGCTCTTTGCTAAGGTATGCTCACATTCTCCCTCTTTGAGTCTCATTTTCTTTCAAGTATTTATTGAGTTAGACATCAAAGTTGCTTTTGATGAACAAAGTTCTGGCCGGGGGTCATTACCTGGTTTAGATGAGGCAACTCTGGGTTCAAGGTTACCTGCAAGACAATGAACGCACAGGGTGGCCCTGCGATTCACCTCTGATGCTTAAGTTAGTGAGGGTTATGAGCTCGATAATCTCAATTGACTGAGTAGAGAGCGTACCTTTTTCCAGTGTGAAGGGTTAACCTTTTATACTGGCTGAGGGTGACAAGGCGTGATCTTGCCATAAATGCCTGGATGCTTGATTGTGATCCTGGCTGATCTGATTGTGATCCTTGACTCCCCCGTAATTTCCTTTTCTGTGAAAGGTGCCTTGATGGCTCAGGCGTTATCAAGCGAAAGGATCTCTGAGTGATTTGCCTTGATTGACAGCGGATCTTGATCGATCCTTAATTGGCTCCTGATTGATTCAGGGAATGTTTCCTTATTTGTTGGTGCGTGGGCGCCCACACCCTTCGTGATTGTGGGCGTCCACATCTGATGGCGAGATACAGGGCGTTCACGCCTATGTGATCCATCTGGTGGGTTTGTAGCCTGCTGGATCAAGGGCATGCTCTGCCATTTGGGCCTCATAATTATTGGGTCTATTATCACTGGTCCCAACAAAAGAAGTGAAGCTCTGTCCCCATCAGTGGAGTCCCCCTCGAGAGCGTTCTCGACACTGACTGTAGCCTTTCTTGCGTTGTTGGCGTTGACGCCTCGAGTTTTGTCTCGGAGATTCTGGATGGTGGTGACCCAACTTGATGTGGCGTTCACGGATCTGGCGCCACCAACCCTTGTCTTTCCAGTTTCCTTGCTGACGTTTTGCGTCACTTCACTTTTTGCATGTCAGCACGTCGTGGCCACGTGGCAGCTTCTGATTGGCTCTTACTCCGCAATGATGGCCAAAACAGAGATCGAGGGTGGCGCAATAAGTGCAGCTTTTCGATTTTCGTAACCTGCTTTCAAAACTGCCATTTTTTCCCTCTTTCTCCCTCATTTGCGTTTTTCAGCTTTCAAGCTTTATCTCTCTTCCTTGCTTTTCTCTGAGCTCCTCGCCGGAACTGGATATTTCGCGACGCTCCGTTCAGCATTAACGTCGTTCTTTCTACTCCGATTACCGCGACCGGCGTCTTCCGGTGAGCATTGTGATACTTCCCTTGATTATTTTTCTGTATTGCATGCTTTTGTAGTTGAGTTTTACTCACTTTGTTCTTCGCGTTCTTCGCAGTGTTCATCAGTGCTCTACAATTTTTCCTGCGAGGATTCTGCTTTGATTCACAAGTATCATGGACTTTGACGAATGTAAGTTTTTTAAACCTTCTCCTTCGTCTTCTTCATCTTCTTCTTCATTTGAGTTTTGGTCTGAGTTTGGTGATCAACCGCAACCGCTGAGGATCATTTTTCCAAACGACTCCTTTTTCCCTGAGGGTGTTTCCCCCCTTTTTGCTGGTGAATGGAGCAAAGTCCTACATCAATTGGGTTATAACTGTTGTGTTTCCTCAGCTGCTGGAAACAGTGCGAGAACGTCTGGCACGTCAGCGCACAATACCTCTGTGCCCGAGTCGTCAGCAATTGCTAGGTTCGCGTCCCCCATGGATAGGAGAGATGGTGATGCGGGGGCGTCCTCGTCCCATGTTCCAAGAGAGCTTGAAGGGATGCCTGCTGTCTCGTCCTCGTCCACGTCGACGGAGATTCCCGAGATGTTATTGTTGGGAAATCACCGGCCTCGGAGCGCGCAGCGGAAGCAAAAATTAAAAATAATTACAAACAAAAGAAGCGCCAGGCTAGTGATTTCACACAGGATCCCCACTAGCTGAGAATATTACCGGTAAAGATAGAAGTATACCTCAAATTCAATCGGTTGGTTTGATCCAGAAGTCCACGGATGCGTCCTTCCTCTGCTAGTGATCCACACGAACAGTTTGTTGGTCACCAAGGTGCTAGCCTTCTCGTTCTTCCTCCAGAAGAAACAGGGACTGAATCTACGGTTCTTGAATTCAAGAACACTTTCTTGAATCCAAGAGTAGGGTGGCACAAACAAGACTCTCTTGTTTTCTTCCTCACACTCAAACCCTAGCTTTAGGGACAAGTCGAATTTCTCTCTCACTCTTGGAGAATTCGACTTTCTCTCTCTAGGTTTTGAAGAATTTTCTCTCTTTCTCTCTCTAGGAAGGAGGCTAAAATTCCAAGGTTGTGAATTATTAAGCCTAAGTCGACTTCTAGGGTTTTAAATAGGTAGGAGATATTTGATAATTATAATTTAGGGAATCCCTAAATTATAGGATTATCAATTATTAAATTATGAGATTACAATAATATCATAATTTAGGACTTGAATTTCTAATTAAAATATTACTCTAATATTTCAATTTAAATTCAAAATGCAATCTTAGAGAATCAAATTGGAAGATCAAATCTTCCCCCAAGATCCTTTACAAGGCGCCATCCCCTTCCCTATTTTAAAGGGATTTTAATAAATCAAAAACATTCCTAACTTTTAGGAATTGTAACTAACTTATTATCTTCCAAGATTTTGAATTAAAATATTACACTAATATCTTTAATTCAAATTTGAGTTTTGAATTTAGATTCATTTATGAATTAAAATATTACCCTAATATCTTTAATTCAAATTTGAATCTTGAATTTAAATTCATTATTGAATTAAAATATTACCCTAATATCTTTAATTCAAATCTTGAATCAAATTCAAATTCAAACTCATGATCTTAATTAATAAAACATTTCTATTAATTAAAATACTTCATATGAGGCGCCACCCTCAACTAATATTTGGGGATTTTAATAAATCAATAATCTCCTAACTTTTAGGAACATTATCCAATTTATTTTCCCTAATATTATAATTGTAAATAGTTAATCCTATTATCTATTTAACAATTACATATATTTAAATTTGTCCCACAAATCTAAATATCATCACCATAGATATTATTTAAGACAAGACTCAATGTCCTAGACATTTTGTTATGTCTCAAATTTGTCACCGGGGTGACACACGAATTAACCCTAATTCGTGTCCCTTGAAGCGGTGTCCAGATCCTGCTCGTGTGTGACCCAGCAGGCCTCACATGAAGTTGGCAGCAAGTCATCTCTATGACCTACAAGTCGAGAGCGGACTCTAGCAAGCCATCACGACTACCCAAAACACGCGAGTTATCGTTTTTGTCAAAACCGATTTAACCTAAGTAACAGCACTGTCATAGACCCTATTGTCCTACGATATCTCGGTCATGGATTAGGCACGGGAAAGTCATCCATAATCCAAACCACAACTTTCTCGATTTTCTTGAGTAAGTCCCATTTCCTTGTGTGGCCACACATTCCTTGGACAGACTCATCGAGGGGCCCAGTTAGATATCTCTCATCTCTATGAGGGACAAAATCCCATTTTGGCCAACCACATTCCTCAGCACGGCAATCAACCAAACCCGTACCTAGCCCTTATGGCTACCCTGTTACGGGCAACGTTAGACTAGGCCAAAGTCTGACAACTACAACGCCGGAATAATGATGACCTCAGGTCTAAGGCATCGCGACAGGTGTACAGGAGAGGCAAGCTAATGACTAAACCCATGCAGGACTCTCCGGGTCGGTCCAGCAATTTGTAACCCTTTACACAATTGCATCATGACTCTCGTAAAGCATCTAGTGCATGTATCTCTATACACCGAGGTCATGCTGGTCTTCGTTCATCCTCGTTCCCACGAGAATAATCGACCAGGGACAGATTTAGATTAATTATCTTATAATTAATCAAGGACGTTATCACAGTAAACATGCTAATTTATGATAACAAATTAATTCATCTCTATAAATTAATTCAAATGTTCAAAACATTTACATAAAGTGATTGGCCCTAGGGCACAATCTCCATCAATCTCCCACTTGCACTAGGGTACAATCATCAATCTAGCTGTTCCTACTCCTAGGTGCACTGATCAATGCGTCTAATCCCCATTGACATTACATGACGTTCATGTAAGACCCGTGCTAGGGATTTCATAAGAGGATTGGCAACACCATCCTCGTTTGCTACTTTGCATATCTTGAGATCACCATCACAAGGTGATAACGTCTGAGTATATATCACTGTCGGAACATCAGTGGGGAACCCATTCCCATTTGGTGTCTTCCTGTCTCCACAGGGTGACTACCAAGCATACTTCAGACACTAGTTTTATGGTTTGCATCTCTACGCGACCAACCCTTTGTTGTAGAATCAGCATTCGTGCTCTGCTTGGAACCATTCCAACTCACGATGCCACCGTTCAGAGGAAAATACGTATCCATACTGCGATTTAAATTTATCTTGGTAGGTTTGGAAAACGGGCACCTGTGCAACCAATTACACATCAATTCCACCATAATCCAAGAATTCATCCTCAGTTCTTCTTAAGTACTTAAGGATGCTTATGATAACGGTCCAAAGATCCTCAACAGGGTCTTTTTGGAACCGCCTCGTCACGCTCAGGGCAAATGACTCATTGGGTCGAGTACACAGCATGATGGATCCTATTGCCGAAGCATAAGGAATGCCACTCATGCGCCCCCGCTCAACAAGTGTCTTAGGACACTGTCTCTTGCTCAGGGTCAATCCATGATTCATCGGTATGAATCCCTTCTTGGAATCTTGCATACTGAACCCCTTCAGTACCTTATCCAA
Source organism: Chamaecrista fasciculata (assembly GCA_003254925.1). Classification (NCBI taxonomy): domain Eukaryota; kingdom Viridiplantae; phylum Streptophyta; class Magnoliopsida; order Fabales; family Fabaceae; genus Chamaecrista; species Chamaecrista fasciculata. The sequence goes on from QANZ01013616.1 coordinate 33,117, forward strand.
GTACGTACTCTGACTCAATCCAAGAAGCCTTCGTGATCTATCTCTATAGATCTTGATGCCTAGAATATAGGCAGCTTCTCTTAAGTCCTTCATTGAGAATGATTTTCCAAACCAGGATTCACAATCTCTAAGGTAGGAATATTATTTTCAATAAGCAAAATGTCATTGACATAAAGCACCAAGAACACAATTGTGCTCTCACTAACCTTCTTGTAAACACAAGGCTCATCTTTGTTTCGTGAGAAGCCAAACTCTTTGACTACCTCATCAAAACAATGATTCCAACTCCATGATACTCGCTTGTATCCATAAATGGATTTCTGAAGCTTGCACTCCTTTCCTGGTTCCTCTGGACACACAAACCCCTCAGGTTGTGTCACATACACATCCTTGGGCAGCTTTCCATTAAGGAATGCTGTTTTGACATCCATTTGCCATATCTCATAGTCATAATATGCGACTATGGCAAGGAGGATCCTAATGGACTCGGCCATCGCAACAGGCGAAAACGTTTCGTCATAGTCACTACCATGACGTTGCGTAAATCCCTTTGCAACTAGCCTCGCCTTGAAGACGTTGCCATCCATGTCTGTTTTCTCTTTGAAAATCCACCTGCACCCTACGGGTTTTACACCTTCGGGTGGAGCGACCAAGGTCCATACCTTGTTGTCGTACAAAGATTGCATCTCAGCCTTCATGGCTTCAACCCATTTCTTAGAGTTGGGATCCACGATGGTTTCTTGATAGGTGGTAGGCTCACCACGCTCCATGAGCAACACATCCCTGTTCTCAGTCACCAAAGATCCATATCTTTGTGGCTCAAAACGTCTTCTATCAGACCTTCATGGTCCTTGTGCTTCTGGAGGAGCTTCCACAACATCTTGTGGATCTTCTCCAGTTTCCGTCTGCGCCTCTGTAGTGCCTTGTGGATCTTGAACTTCTTCGAGATTCCCCTTACTCCCACTGTTTCTTTTGGAAACAAGATCCTTTCTTAGAAAGAATCCACTTCTGACTACAAACACTTTGTTGTCAGATGGGCAGTAAACATAGTATCCCCTTGTTTCCTTGGGGTACCCTACAAACAAGCACTTGAGGGATTTGGCGGATAGTTTATCGTTAGCTTGTTGCTTTACGTAAACTTCACATCCCCAAATTTTGAGATAAGACACTATGGGACTCTTCCCACTCCATATCTCATATGGTGTCTTCTCAACTGCCTTAGACGGAACACGGTTAAGTGTGAACGCAGCAGCTTCTAAAGCATATCCCCAAAAGGATGGTGGAAGATCAACCTGACTCATCATAGATCGAACCATATCCAATAAAGTTCGATTCCTCCTCTCAGACACACCATTCCTCTGTGGTGTTCCAGGAGGAGTAAGTTGTGAGACTATCTCTCGACTTTCAAGATGATCAATAAACTTTTGGCTCAAATATTCGCCACTTCGATCGGATCGAAGGACTCTTGATTTTCTTGCCAAGTTGGTTCTCAACTTCATTTTGAAATCTCTTGAACATTTCAAAAGACTCTGACTTGTGCTTCATAGTCAAAACTACTGAAGTTGTCAGTAAACGTAATGAAATAAGAGTAACCACCTCTAGCTTAAGTACTCATGGGTCCTCATACATCACTATGTATGATCACCAACAAGTCCGATGCCCTTTCACTGTGGCCAGTGGAAGGCGCCTTTGTCATTTTTCCAAGCAAACAAGATTCACAAGCATCATATGATTCAAAATCAAATGAGCTTAGAAGTCCATCTCTATGGAGCTTCCCTAGGCGTTTCTCGTTTATATGGCCTAAACGACAATGCTAAAGGTATATAGGATTAGATTCGCTAATCTCAATCCTTTTCGTATCGATGTTATAGATATTGTTATCGTGTTGTCGTTCTTTATTTCAAGGTGTAATGTTTATCTTGCAAATCACATAAGCAAATAAACAATATCTTTATGAAATGAACACCATTCTTTATCGTTTACACATACAAAACCTTCCTTATCCAAATAAGAAAGAGAGATAATGTTTAAACTTAAAGAAGGTACATGATAACAATAAAATAAGCCCAGAGGGCAAAACAAGCTCGCATGTTCCCACAACAATAGCAGCAACCTTTGCTCTATTGCCCTCTCGTAGGTCCATCTCGCTTCTGTCCAGCTTTCTACTGTCTCTAAGACCCTTCACATCAAATGTGAAAACCACATGCTGTATCTAATACCCAAGCGGTTAAAGTAGAAAGGCGAACCTCTATAGCGTTGATACCAGAAGTAGAGATCTCATCTCTCTTCTTCTTCTTTTGATCTTCCAAATACAATTTGCAATTTCTTAAAGAGCAAACCGCATCCTTTAAAGGCCTTGCCTTCTTGGTAGGTAGTGGGTTAGGCTCAGCCGCTGGCTTGGTCACACCAACCACGGCGTCTCCTTTCCTCTTTCCTTTGCCCTTCCCTTTCCCCTGATTTTGGAACGTTTCCTTGAGATGTGTGACCATCTCAACAGCCGACAATATTCCCGTGTCCAACTCTTTGAACCATCGCGGCTAGCATCAGGCAAGTAATGTCCACAGAGTCATTGAAGTGCTTCTCCAAGCAGTTCTTTGAGTTCTTGGAGCGTCCTTGGCATGCTCTTCAGGGGAGGGATTTCTAGGAAACAAAGCTTCCTTCGTTGGGTGAGAACAATTCTCAATCCAGTTAAGGAAGTTTGTCCCCTTTTAGATTTCTAGGACATAAAGCCTCCTTCGATGGGTGAGAACAATTCTCAAATTATAAAACCATTTAAGGAAGTTTGTCCCATCTAGGACGTAAAGCCTCCTTCGATGGGTGAGAACAATTCTCAAATTATGAAACCATTCAAGGAAGTCTGTCCTAGACAACTTATCCTTCTCAAGGATAGATCGCAGTGATAGTGTTGAACTAGTAGTTGCCATATCATTCTACAAACTAAAGATATGAAAGTTTAATTAGCAAAATATGTCCACCATTTTATAAAACCCAGTGAAAATTTATTATTGGTGGCTAAGACCCATATTTCACCAAAGGTCACAGTTGCGGAGGGCATGCGTGCTCCCTATGGTTATTTAGGTAGGTAACTCCTTACCAATCACATCTTATGTGACTCTTAGATCTTTATGGGACTGTATCATCATATGATACTTATTATGGCATGTTTATCCCATCTAATGCCTTGAGGTCCAAATCTCATTTGATAACCCCATTAAGTCGCACAACAAGACTTGTGAATGGCTAGGCTCAAAACAACGAGACCGAAGCCCAACCCCATATCATCAAGGCCCACTGAATACGTGTAGCGGAGGGCTTGCGACGTATTCAATGACACAAGATTTCAACAGGGCATTGTGTTGAATCTCTCATTCACCCGTGTCTCCTCAAGGTCAAGATAGATACGTGTAGCGGAGGGCTTGCGACGCTCTATGATGAACAAGATTCTAACAGGGTGTCTTATTGGTGGCATTATGACTTAAGATTTCCATAAAAGGGTTAAATTTTAAATTTTAAAAAGGTTCCGTTTTATAGTTTAATTTTAAAACTCCTTTCAAAATTAAACGAGTCATGCTACATGTTTATTTCCCCATGTATCTCATACATATAAACATGTTCACGGATCTTGCATCCTATGCAAAATCCCACGCTCGTATCGTATACGTGACTATAGCGTAAAATTAAATAAGCATGTTAAAATTTCGCACCCTAAGCATACTTCTAGCGCTTTGTATCACATACAAACTAAAAGTAAAACATACCGTGTTTAGATATGGCCCATATATCCTATAATCCTCTCAAGCCAATGAGAGAATTTCTTCTAAAAAGAAAAATAAAATTACAAAAGAATAAACCCCAGTTGCATTGAGGTATAAACTTAAAATAAAATTACATCAGAATAGAGGGAGACGACACGCAGGCCGTATTTACCAAAAATATTCCCTAGAGCCATATCCAACACCACACAATTCAAATATGAACAATTCATACAATCATGTTAAAACACAGCATAAAACACACATAAAAAAAAACGATTTTTGAATGTGCTTAATTTTAGGGTTTGTGCAATTTTAACATGCCTTTCTTGAAAATTCAGGCCCAATATCAATAATTATAAAAATATGAATCCAATTCAAAATTTAAATTATTGATTCCAAAAATTTATAAAATTCATAATTTTAATTAATTTTCAGCCATCTCTATAATATTATAATTAAAACACTTTTAATTATAATTATATAGGGATTTTCGATTTAGGCCTTATAATTCAAGAAAATTTTCAAAACCAATCCTATTGATTTTCATATGTATCATATACATATAATTCGCACCCCTTTTCGTAAATAAAGTCTTTTGACCAAAAACGTTCGGTGGATTTTTAGCAAAACAACCATACGATTGAAAAACGGTAAACACATTCATACATCTCATGTACAAACACCAAAACCAGTAATAGTCCCAAAACTAGCGTGGCTCTGATACCACTGTTGGGAAATCACCGGCCTCAGAGCGCGCAACGGAAGCAAAAATTAAAATAATTACAAACAAAAGAAGCGCCAGGCTAGTGATTTCACACAGGATCCCCACTAGCTGAGAATATTACCGGTAAAGATAGAAGTATACCTCAAATTCAATCGGTTGGTTTGATCCAGAAGTCCACGGATGCGTCCTTCCTCTGCTAGTGATCCACACGAACAGTTTGTTGGTCACCAAGGTGCTAGCCTTCTCGTTCTTCCTCCAGAAGAAACAGGGACTGAATCTACGGTTCTTGAATTCAAGAACACTTTCTTGAATCCAAGAGTAGGGTGGCGCAAACAAGACTCTCTTGTTTTCTTCCTCACACTCAAACCCTAGCTTTAGGGACAAGTCGAATTTCTCTCTCACTCTTGGAGAATTCGACTTTCTCTCTCTAGGTTTTGAAGAATTTTCTCTCTTTCTCTCTCTAGGAAGGAGGCGAAAATTCCAAGGTTGTGAATTATTAAGCCTAAGTCGACTTCTAGGGTTTTAAATAGGTAGGAGATATTTGATAATTATAATTTAGGGAATCCCTAAATTATAGGATTATCAATTATTAAATTATGAGATTACAATAATATCATAATTTAGGACTTGAATTTCTAATTAAAATATTACTCTAATATTTCAATTTAAATTCAAAATGCAATCTTAGAGAATCAAATTGGAAGATCAAATCTTCCCCCAAGATCCTTTACAAGGCGCCATCCCCTTCCCTATTTTAAAGGGATTTTAATAAATCAAAAACATTCCTAACTTTTAGGAATTGTAACTAACTTATTATCTTCCAAGATTTTGAATTAAAATATTACACTAATATCTTTAATTCAAATTTGAGTTTTGAATTTAGATTCATTTATGAATTAAAATATTACCCTAATATCTTTAATTCAAATTTGAATCTTGAATTTAAATTCATTATTGAATTAAAATATTACCCTAATATCTTTAATTCAAATCTTGAATCAAATTCAAATTCAAACTCATGATCTTAATTAATAAAACATTTCTATTAATTAAAATACTTCATATGAGGCGCCACCCTCAACTAATATTTGGGGATTTTAATAAATCAATAATCTCCTAACTTTTAGGAACATTATCCAATTTATTTTCCCTAATATTATAATTGTAAATAGTTAATCCTATTATCTATTTAACAATTACATATATTTAAATTTGTCCCACAAATCTAAATATCATCACCATAGATATTATTTAAGACAAGACTCAATGTCCTAGACATTTTGTTATGTCTCAAATTTGTCACCGGGGTGACACACGAATTAACCCTAATTCGTGTCCCTTGAAGCGGTGTCCAGATCCTGCTCGTGTGTGACCCAGCAGGCCTCACATGAAGTTGGCAGCAAGTCATCTCTATGACCTACAAGTCGAGAGCGGACTCTAGCAAGCCATCACGACTACCCAAAACACGCGAGTTATCGTTTTTGTCAAAACCGATTTAACCTAAGTAACAGCACTGTCATAGACCCTATTGTCCTACGATATCTCGGTCATGGATTAGGCACGGGAAAGTCATCCATAATCCAAACCACAACTTTCTCGATTTTCTTGAGTAAGTCCCATTTCCTTGTGTGGCCACACATTCCTTGGACAGACTCATCGAGGGGCCCAGTTAGATATCTCTCATCTCTATGAGGGACAAAATCCCATTTTGGCCAACCACATTCCTCAGCACGGCAATCAACCAAACCCGTACCTAGCCCTTATGGCTACCCTGTTACGGGCAACGTTAGACTAGGCCAAAGTCTGACAACTACAACGCCGGAATAATGATGACCTCAGGTCTAAGGCATCGTGACAGGTGTACAGGAGAGGCAAGCTAATGACTAAACCCATGCAGGACTCTCCGGGTCGGTCCAGCAATTTGTAACCCTTTACACAGTTGCACCATGACTCTCGTAAAGCATCTAGTGCATGTATCTCTATACACCGAGGTCATGCTGGTCTTCGTTCATCCTCGTTCCCACGAGAATAATCGACCAGGGACAGATTTAGATTAATTATCTTATAATTAATCAGGGACGTTATCACAGTAAACATGCTAATTTATGATAACAAATTAATTCATCTCTATAAATTAATTCAAATGTTCAAAACATTTACATAAAGTGATTGGCCCTAGGGCACAATCTCCATCAGTTATCTCCTGCTACAGAGTCGGCGTCCATGGATGAGGAGTCGTCTGCACCTGAGGAAGTGGGTGGCGTTGATGTTCCTGTTTGGGTGTCCATAGGGGACGACAATTCTCAGCAAACGATTTATGGCGAGGAAGTCGATTTCCAAGCTCACCCTGAGTGGTTCCTCTGCCAAAATCGCAAGTTGGCCAACGTTCCTTGGGTCAAGGAGGATACAACGCCATGCGGTCCCGATAGGGCTGAAGTTATGAGGAATGCACGTCCCATAGTTGATTGGCGCCGTCAGAGGCCCAACGAAAAAGTGCAGAAGGCGTTCTTGGATCTGACTAACGAGCTGGTAAAGGAGTACTACACCTGGAACTTTGGTGTGGACGTACTCGAGGGGCTCAACCGAAAGTTGATGGCGTCCTCGTCGCGTCGTCAGTCTTCAGGGTGCGAGATTTCCACCTTGAGCCATCTGGCGTCACCGCCAGACCGGCTCTATACCGATGGAAGAGGTTTCCTAATCTGTGAGCACGCCCTCGGGGGTTGTGATATAGAAATGCCCTTCAACCCTGCCATTATGAACATTTGTCCCATTCAAGTTAGCGCAAATGGATGGCGCATCCTGTTGGGATTTGTTGCCAAATGTAAGAGGGATGGCGTTGTGGCAACGGCTCGATTGTTCTTATATTTATTTTATCCTCGCCGGGTGGATAACTGTTTCATCTCCTACTATAGACGTCTGGGGCGCCCAAAGATTTTGAAGCATGCTGTTAGCAACCCCCAAGGAATGGCAATATAAGTTTGTTTTCATTAAGGAGTCGGGATTCGACCGGCCTTTCTGGGTTCGCGCGTCAGATGAGCGCGCCATGTTTCCCTTATCATGGAGGAGACCTCGACTCGGGCCCTTCGAATGTAATTGGAGGGACCTAACCGTCGATGAGCGCTTGGCGACGCTGCGGTTGATTACCACTGACCTTTTTGATCCTAAGCGTTGTATGTGTCTCTTTTCATTCTTGCACGATGTTTCATTTCATGGTGATAGTTTCTAAACTTTGCTTTGTTTACGTTTTAGTGGTTGAGGCTTCCTTGGCCGATGTTATCGGGACCAAGCGTCCTCGTGGGGACAAGGGGAAAGAGAAGGTGGTGGCGTCCTCGAAGAAGAAGCCTGTCCATGCTCCCAGGAAGCCTGGGAACCTTACGATTCGCGAGCCTACTGAGGCTCCAAACCCTCCTGCCAATCCTGTCAGCAAGGAAAAAGAAACTGCTGCTCCAGCGTTTAAGGCTGGAAAGGCATCGTCGAGCAAGCGTGCGCGCCCTGATAGCGAGGTTCCTCTAATTCCAGCTGCTCCAGAAGCCGGCGATTTTAACGCCTTAGAGATTCTTTCCAACTGCCTTTCAGAGGCAACGACGGTGAAGAGAGACGACCTGGCTAGGGCTGTTAACACCCCATTTGGCCCGGGCGATTTCATAAATATAAAAAGTTTAGGGTTATTATCTTTTTTAAAAAAAAAATCCTTTTGGGCAAAATTTGACAATATGTTTTTAGAAAGCCCAAATAAAAAAAAATTAAAATACCTTCTCTTTTTTTAAAAATAATAATAATAATAAAATAAATGCTTTTTATTGGCCGGGTGTAAAATAAGCAAATGGGCTGCGTCACACTGGATCATATTGTTCAGGGTCCCAAATAGATGACTTATGCTGGTATCCCAAAGTTAAGATTCCAAAAAAGTTCAGGGTCCCAGATTTCATCAAGTATGATGGCACTACTAACCCAGAACTCCACCTTCGATCATATTGTTCGTTAATGGGTAATTGGTCGCGGGAAGAGAGTTTCTTCTTGGCATTCTTTCATCAGAGCTTAACCGGGTCTGCATACAATTGGTACATGCGGTTGGACCGTAGGGTTGTCAAGTGTTGGCGCGACATGGTTCAAGCCTTCAAAAATCACTACCGCTACAATATGGAGAATGCTCCTACACGAGATGCTGTGCTAGCCCTGAGGATGAAGCCCAATGAGACATTTAGGGAATACGCAGACAGGTGGAGACAACTTGCCTCTGAAATCGAGCCACCCTTATCTAACACGGAGATGTCCCGCTATTTTGTGCGCACCTTACCTGACCCTTTCCATAGCCTCATGATTGCCCTCTCAACAAAGGATTTTTCAAAGGTTATTCGAATTGGAGAGGAGATAGACATTGAGTCAAAGCAAGGTAGGATAGGCTCATTGAATCAAGGTCCTTTCAAGAAGGGTTTCTCAAATACCCATGCCTCATCAAAGAAAAAAGAAGAGGAAGTGAATTTCAACTCGCCTAGTTCGACCAACCGATTGAAACTTTGAGGTATAACACTTTTCGTATCTGGTTTTAAATTCAACTAGCGGATCTCGGGAGGGAATTCTAAGAGCAGCGCAAATTTTATTAACCGTTTTTGCTTCCGCTGCGTGTTTTGCTCCGATGAATTCCCAACAGTTATACCTCATTGCAACCTTGTAAAGATCTCTCTTATCGAGCGAGCTCTGATATAAATTTTGTTGAAAATAGGAAAGAAGAACAATATGAAGGTGAAGTGGGGAGGGGTTTAATATTTTTGAGCCTTTTTACCTTGTCGTTTCAATGCCATTATCACCGTTAAGCCAAATTACAAGCCCAAAAGTCTTTGTTAAGGTACAATAAGCTTGAATCTTAAACTGGGGCAAAGCATCCATGAAAGGGACGTCCAATGTTCATGTCCTTTTAAGTGTTCCTCGTGCAAAAAAAAAAGTGAGAAGAGAGACAATTGGGGCATTTGTTATTGCTTCAATTCCATGTTCAAAGGCAACCTTGTGTCTCTCCAACCTTAACCCTGACACAGACAACCCATCATCATATAAATATTCAGTGATTTCAAGAAGCTCATAATGCATATCTTTAGTATTGCATGATAACTGATTAAGTCACAGAGATCACAATTTCTGGCAATTTCTTCCATCACAAAAAATCATCCATGACATTAATCTCCCAGAAATTTATACACCTAACAGATTTCCACTTTCTCATCTGGGTACATATCACACATATTTATATCATTTCACGCTATTCATCAGAAAGATTGTCATTCAACAGTCAATTTTCAAAATTCAAAAGAAAGGAAAGGAATTAATCATCTTGTGATTCATCCAGTCATTGCCATCCCAATGCAAGCTATTATTGGAGACTAGCCAATTACAACTTTTCATCTGATCCTCAATCCACACTGAACCCCAAAACAAGGGCAATCATAATCCAAGATCTAGGGGCAAGTCCATGCATTCTAGATCATTCTAACATCAAATCCCTAGCTAGATCAGGGGAATTTCACAATCTTACAAACACATTTCAAAGCCTCGTTCTGCGAGCACCCTTAAGCCTCACTTTGTGAGCACATTTTCAGAGCCTCGTTCTGCGAGCACCCTCAAGCCTCACTTTGTGAGCACATTTTAAAGCCTCGTTCTGCGAGCACCCTCAAGCCTCACTCTGTGAGCACATTTCAAAACCTCGTTCGTGCGAGCACCACTTCAAAGCCTCGCTCTGCGAGCATATTTTCAAAAGTTTTGTTCCACATCTTGCAAACTTTCAAAGACTTGTTTTATGAGCACCCTCAGAACCTCAAAAACAAGCATTCAAAGTCTCATTAAACGAGTACCCTCAGAACCTCGAGAATGAGCGACCAAAGCCTGGTCATCGATCAGCACCCCTCAAAAGTCTTGTTTTATGAGCACCCTCAGAACCTCGAAAACAAGCATTCAAAGTCTCATTAAACGAGTACCCTCAGAACCTCGAGAATGAGCGACCAAAGCCTGGTCATCAATCAGCACCCATCAATAGTCTTGTTTTACGAGTACCCCCAGAACCTCGAAAGCAAGCATTCAAAGTCTCATTTTACGAGTACCCTCAGAACCTCAAAAATGAGCATCTCAAAGTCTTGTTTTACGAGTACCCTCAGAACCTCGAAAGCAAGCATTCAAAGTCTCATTCTACGAGTACACTCAGAACCTCGAGATGAGCATTTCACAGTCCACCATTATTCATCAATAAAATCATTTTTCTCAAGCCATCTTAAATAATCTTGTCTTCCCGCCCAGACCAAATGTGTGTTCTTTTTCTTCACTTGTTCTTAAGCAAGAAACTTTCAAACCAATTCTTAGTTCCTTTGCTTAATAAACAAGTGAAGAGGGGCATCTGTTAACACCCCATTTGGCCCGGGCGATTTCATAAATATAAAAAGTTTAGGGTTATTATCTTTTTTAAAAAAAATATCCTTTTGGGCAAAATTTGACAATATGTTTTTAGAAAGCCCAAATAAAAAAAAAATTAAAATACCTTTTCTTTTTTTAAAAAAAATAATAATAATAAAATAAATGCTTTTTATTGGCCGTGTGTAAAATAAGCAAATGGGCTGCGTCACACTGGATCGCAGCCCATTGCAGAATTTTCTCCATCTCCTTCCACCTTTGTTTGTCGTTTCCGTCGGCGGCATTTTATATATATATAAATCGAGTTTTTCTTCGTCGATTGGAGCCGGTACAACCACCATGGTCCCTCAATTGTCGATTATACGTGATTTGCTTTGAATTTCACCTCCAATTTTGCCTATAAAAACCGAGAAACCCGACGGGAAAGAGGGAGTTTTTCGGAGTCCATTCTTGACGATTTTGGGACCAAATTGAACCAAATTTCGATTGGGTTTAGTTGTATTCCTTCAATTCGGCACAGTTCCAGTCAATCCCGTGCATTCCGCGGCCAAATCGGTGAGTTTTTTGGGTGAGTTTAATACTTTTCTGAAATTGCAATTTAGTCCCTGCGATTTTCTTCTTTCTCATTTTCTTTGCATTTTTGGTCCACTTTCAGAGATATCAATGGTTTAGGGACTAAACTGGAGTTTTTGGAGAAGTTTTGGGACTCTTTGCTATCTTGTTTCAAGAACTTCGGACTAAACTGAATGATATCTAGAGGTTTCAGGACTAAATCGTAATTAAAAAGGACTAATCTGTAATTTGTCCCTGACACCATTAGGCCCAAAGTTGGCCCAAAGTCAAAATTCCAGATGTGACCCGAATAACCCCTCTGAAACATCAGTTTGGTCCCTGAACAGCTTTAAGGACTTAAATGCAAAGACAGAAAGTCTGAAGGTGGGGGGCTAAAATGCAGTTTTCACATTTTTCTTCTCTCTTCATCTTCGCCTTCTTCTCTGCTTCTGTTTCTTTTTTTATTTTATTTTATTTTATTTTATTTTATTTTCTTTTACTTTCTTTTCATTTTAATTTTCTATTTACTTTCTTTTTAAAATTTCATTTTTATCCTAGTTTATTTGTATATTTAGTTTTAAATTTAATTTGTCCTTATTTAATTTTTCCTATTTTATCTATCAATATTTTATTTTCTCTATTTCTTTAATATATCTTAAATCATCTTTTAATTTTACATGTAAAAGAAAATACTAAAAAATGCAAAAATGAAAAATTCAAAAAAAAAAATATATATATATAAAAAAAAGGGGTTTGAGAGAGATAAGATTTTGATCTAAATTCTTCATGACAAAAATCACTCATCACAAATCAATCAACTCGATTTTGGTTATGATCAATTAAGACCATTATCTTCTTTTTCTCAGACACAAAAAATATTTTAATCAATTTTTGAACTACGTGTACTTTGATCCCTAACCGGGTACGTAGGCCTTAGGTTCTGCCTAAGTCAAGTCCAATCCTGTAAATATTTGTGTTTGTTTCTTTTTTGTTTATTTTATTTTAATTTTGTTCTATGTATATTTTTATATGATTTTGTCTTATTTTGTTTGTTTAAATTTTTTAGGATGATTAATTTTAAACTCTTAAGGCCGTTTAATTTTTGTACAATTATTTTTGGGTAACCGTCCGATCGGATGGGAATCGTGGGGTGCCTAACACCTTCCCCATGATTCAAATGACTCCCGAACCCATCTTTGGTTCAAGACCAATTTTTCCAATTTTTGCCTTATCCACCATTTTTATAATCATTTTCATAAAATAGTTTTCCAAGTTTTTTTCTAAAAAAATTTGGTGTCGACTCCATGTCTATTTCAAACATTCATGAATGGCATGATGGAATGTCAGGCGTGACAAGGGCGTCCACGAAAAATACCCGGGATCCCGCCGAGGAGACCGCTCAATTTCTGCTACCTGCTGGATTGCGGGTTCTAGCCAACAACGTCTCCAGAAAAGACCTCATTTCCGAGAGGGATGACGCTAGAGAGGACGCCAAGAAGTGGCGCAGTGCAGTAGATGGTTTGACCAATGAGCTGGAGCTGGCGAAGGCGTCCGCATCCTCTCTCCAAACTGGGTTTGATCTATGGGGTAAGCAGATGGAGGAGACTGCTGGTGTTCTCAACGTGCTAAATGAGAAAGTGGCTGGTCTGGAAGCCGAAGTTAAAAATCGCAAGGACGCCTACGCGGCCCTTAGGGAGTCAGCCTTGAGGCAGATCAAGTGGAGGGGTTCTCGCTACAATTATATAGGCTTCAAGAATGCCATCCAGCAGCTGAAGTTGCGCAATCCCAACTTGGATATTTCAGGGATATGCCCGAACAAGATAGTTGAGGGCAGGCTCATCTGGGACCCAATAGACTCTGATCCTGCAGTGAAGATCTCCCGGATGCTTGAGAATTATGCGCTGGAGGGGTACAAATCCGGGGGCGATGACGATTTCCCGTGGTTTCCTAACTGCGTTGTTCCTCTTCCAGGTGAAGAAGGAGAAGCAGCTGAGGGCGCCACGATTCCTAAAACGGAGGGCGTTCATGCCCATGGCACTGAGGAGAGGAATCGCTCAGATGATGTCGTCGAGGATGATAACGTCATAGATGAGGACGCCCTTGCTGAGGAAGCCCCCCATGCTGGAGTTGCGGAGGATGCCCCTGCTGATGCTTAGGCCTGCGTGCCTATCTTTGTTTTGCTATGGGCGTGCGTGCCCTTTTTAATTTTTGTGGATTTGTTGTGGCTCTCATGCCACATTTGATTTTGATGGTGTGGCCTTCGTGCCACTTTTGAATATTTGGGCGGTGTTGCCCGTAAATTTATGCCTTAGCTTAGCTATGTTTGCTCTCCGCGCTTTTATTCCTCGCTTTCTTGTTATGTTTGACTCGCGTTTTCCATGCTTCGAGCGTTTGCGTATCATACGCTAAGTTTTTGACTAGTCATCCAAGGGAGAGACGATCTGCATGGTTGGTGAGTGCCATACTCACAAGGCTCCTTCGAGGGCCTTTTTGTTGCTGTTCCGAGGACGTCCCCCTAAGCAACTTAATATAGTTAACACAGTGTGTTAGGAAAAAATGCACTTTATTGATTTAGAATCTCAATACAATTGGCTCAGTGGCCTTCTTTGGTTGTTACAACGCTTCCTTACTAAGGGAAATAAAATTTAAGTTTGGCCATGTTCCAGGCGTTTGGAAGTGGCTTACCTTCGAAGGTCTCCAGCTTAAAGGCGTTGCCAAGCAGGGTTTCTGTAACTCTGTATGGGCCTTCCCAGTTTGGTCCCAGCTTTCCGTGTCTAGGATCCTTCCTGTTGTTTTCCACAGTTCTGAGTACCAAGTCCCCTATTTTAAGGGTGGTGGGTTTGATTTTGGAGTTATGGTATTTCTTAACCATTTGGTTGTAGGCAGCTTGCCTAATGGCTGCAACTTCTCTTCTTTCTTCCAAGCTATCCAGCTCTTCAAGTCTGGAGTTGGCATCATGGGTACTCGGATAGTTGATTATCCTCTCGGTTGGGACGTTCACTTCAGCAGGTATCACTGCTTCATGCCCATATGCCAAGGCGAAGGGTGTTTCCTTCGTGGCTGTTTGTTTTGTGGTCCTGTATGACCATAATACTGAGGGGAGTTCATCAACCCATCTTCCCTTAGCTGACTCCAGCCTCCTTTTGATTCCTTGTATGATGATCCTGTTAACTAATTCAACTTGGCCATTTGTGGCAGGATGTTCTACCGAGCTGGTCTTGTGATGGATTTTCCAGACCTTACAGAAGTCTTGGAATTTCTTGCTCGTGAACTGAGCGCCATTGTTAGATATCAATGTGTTTGGGACGCCAAACCTGGTGATGATGTTCTGCCATACAAACTTTTCCATGGCTTCTGTGGTTATGGACGCCACGGCTTCCGCTTCTACCCATTTCATGAAGTAGTCCATGGCGACAATGAGGAATTTCCTTTGGTAAGTGGCCATTGGGAACGGCCCTGCAATGTCGATCCCCCAAAGATCAAAAGGCCATGGGGAAGTGATGGCGTTCAGGGGAGCTGCGTGTGAGTGGATCATGTTGGCGTATTTTTGGCATTTCTCGCACGAGCGGACAACGTTCTCAGCATCTTGCTGAAGTGTGGGCCAGAAGTAGCCTGTTCTTTGGATTTTCTTTCGCATCGCCATCGGGCCTTGGTGGCTTGCACATAGTCCTTCGTGGACTTTGGTTAACACTCTGTTGATCTCGTCTCCTGTTATGCACTTGGCTCCAGGATGACTGAAGTTTTTCCTGTATAGGGCGCCTTGTCTAATGAAGTACCTGCCAGATCTCCTTGTGACCTTTCTGGCTTCGTTCTTGTCTGAAGGTAGGGCGCCTGTGGCCAAATATTTGAATATTGGTGTTCTCAGTCGTCAACTTCTTCCGCGGGAAGAACATCCTGTTCCAGGATTGACGGCTCCCTTAGAGTTGTTTTGATGATGGAGTCTCTGCCTCCTTTGGTTGGCTTGGACGCCAGTTTGGCGAGCTCATCTGGTCTGCCGTTGTCATTTCGCGAGATATGTTGGAAGGTGGCTTCAATTCTAGAGCCTTCGATGATTTTCTTCGCCTTTTCGGCGTATTGGACCATGATTGGGTCTTTAGTTTCGTACTCTTCGTTCATCTGTTGTATCACCAGTTGGGAGTCTCCCAAGATTTCTAGCTTTCTGGCACCGATGTTCGCTGCTAATTTCAGAGCAGCTATCAGGGCCTCGTACTCTGCTTGATTGTTGGTAATTGGTCACTCAATTTCTATTGATTGTTCCACGGTGGAGCCATTTGGGGCTCGCATTACTACTCCTGCACCTCGTTGTGAGTTTGACACGGCCCCGTCAATGTGTACCTTCCACGTCAAATCTTGGGCGTTCTCGGGTCCCGTCATCTCAGCTACGAAGTCTGCCAACGCCTGTCCTTTAATGGCCCTTCTGGGCTCGTAGGCTATCCCGTACTTTGAAATTTCCACAGACCAAACCGACAATATTCCGGCGATGTCTGGTTGTTCTACCACCTGTTTGATGGGTCTGTCTATTCTGAAAATTATCTGATACTGTTGGTAGTAATGTCTCAACTTCCTAGTTGAATGAAGTGTTGGAAATTGTGCCATAGGGCCAATCATTTTATGCATATGTTTTGAACATATGGATTAATTTATGGAGATAAATTAATGGTTATCATATTATTAGCATGTTTACTATGATAGCGTCCGTGATTAATTATGTGATAATTAATCTAAATCTGTCCCTGGTCAATTGTTTTCGTGGGAGCGAAAATGAACTAAGACCAGCATGACCTCGGTGCATAGAGATGCATGCACTAGATGCTGGGACGAGAGTCATGGTGCAATTATGTAAAGGGTTACAAGTTGCTGGACTGACCCGGAGAGTCCTGCATGGGTATAGTCATCAGCTTGCCTCTCCTGTACGCTGTCACGACGCCTTAGACCTGAGGTCATCATTATTCCGGCGTTGCAGTTGTCAGACTTTGGCCTAGTCTAACGTTGCCCGTAGCAGGGTAGCCATAAGGGCTGGGTACGGGTCTGGTTGATTGCCGTGCTGAGGAATGTGGATTGGCCAAAATGGGATTTTGTTCCCCATTAAATTGGGAGATATCTTACTGGCGCCCTCGATGAGTCTGTCCAGGAAATGCGTGGCCACGCTGGGAAATGGGACTTACTCAAGAAGATCGAGAAAGTTTTAGGTTTGGATTTTGGATGACTTTCCTGTGCCTAATCCATGACCAAGATATCGTAGAACAATAGGGTCGATAACACGGAGGTACTAAGGTTAAGTCGGTATTGGTAAAAACGATAACTCACGTGTTTTGGGTAGTCGTGATGGCTTGCTAGAGTCCGCTCACGACTTGTAAGTCATAGGGATGGCTTGCTGCCAAGTTCACGTGAGGCCTGCTGGGTCACACATGAGCAGGATTAGAACACCGCTTAAAAGGGACACGAATTAGGGTTAATTCGTGGGTCACTTCGGTGACACGGTTTAAGACATAGCAGAAATGTCTGGGACATTGAGTCTTGTCTTAATTAATCTACAGTTGTGATATATTTGAATTTGTAGGACAAATTTAAATATAATAATTGTTAAATGGTTAATAGGGATTAATGCATTTACAATTATAATATTAGGGAATAATAAATCAGATAAGGTTCCTAAAAGTTAGGAGATTATTGATTTATAAAATTCACTAATATTGTTTGAGGGTGGCGCCTCATTGGATGATTTAATTAATAAAAATGTTTTATTAATTAAAGTCATGAGTTTGAATTTGAATTTGATTCAAGATTTGAATTAAAGATATTAGGGTAATATTTTAATTCAAAATGAATTTAAATTCAAGATTCAAATTTGAATTAAAGATATTAGGGTAATATTTTAATTCAAAAACATTGGAAGATAATAAGTTGGTTAGGACTTCCTAAGAGTTAGGAATGTTTTTGATTTATTAAATTCCAAAGAAAAGAGTAGGCATATGGCGCATTGCACCTTGTGGGTCCCAAGGAAGATTTGATCTTCCATTTGATTCTCCAAGATTGCAATTTGAATTTGAATTGAAATATTAAGGTAATATTTTAATTAGATATTCAAGTCCTAAAATATGATATTATGATTATATCATGATTTTAGAATTATTAAATTCTATAATTTTGGTAATTATAGTCTAAGAAAGTCGCCTAGCCTCAATGCTAATTCACAAGTGTGATTTTAGTCTTCCTCCTTGTAGAGAGAGAGAAAAAATCGCCACCTCCATAGCTAGAGAGAAAAATTCGAATTTCCTAAGTGTTAGTGAGAATTCGAATGGTTCTACGGTTAGGGTTTTGAGAGAAGAGAAACAAAAGGGGTTTTGTGTGTTTCTTCTCCCTTGCGCCACCTTTGTTGTTTTGGTTCAAGAAGGAGTTCTTGAATCAAAAAACTCTGTAGATTCGGTCCCTAGTTCCTTTGGAGAAAGGAACAGAAGGCTAGCACCTTGGTGTTCGGGAAACTGTTCGTGTGGATCACCGGTGGAGGAAGGACGCTGAAAGTGGACTTCTGGAATTCGCCTAGTACAACCAAAATCGATTAAAAGCTTTGAGGTAAAACACTTGTCTAACTTAAGTTTTAAATTCAACCAGCGGATCTCGGGTGGGAATTCTAAGGGCAGCGCAAAATTTTAGCTTCCGCTGCGTGTTTTGCTCCGATGAATTCCCAACAGTGGTATCAGAGCCACGCTAGTACTGAATTTAAGACTGTGCTTTGTGTACATGTGATGTATGCTTTGTGTGTTTACCGCTTTTAATCATATGTTTTGGTTTTACGAAAAATCCACCGAACAATTTTCTTAAAAACTGAATCTATGAAAAAGGTGCAAATTTATGTATACGATACATAAAGAAATCAATATGATTGATTTGAAAAGTTTTCTTGAATGTTTAGGCCAAATTCGAAATTCCCATATAATTATAGTTAAAAGTGTTTTAATTATAATATTATATGGGTGACTGAAAATTTATTAAAATTATGAATTTTAAAAGTTTTTGGGTCAATAATTTAAATTCTTGAATATGATTCCTGAATTTTATAATTATTGATATTGGGACTAATTTCAAGAAAAGGCATGTTAAAATTGCACAACCCTAAATTAAACACAACACAAAAATCGTTTTTGATGTGTGCTTTAGTATGCCGTGTTTGACATAATTGTATGAATTGTTCATATATGTAATTGTGTGGTGTTGGATATGGCTCTAGGTTTTTGGTGTATACGGCCTGCGTGTCGTCTCCCTCTATCCGATGTAATTTTACTTTTCAGTTTATACCTCAATGTAACTAGGGTTTACTCTCTTGTAATTTTATTTTTCTTTTAGAAAAATTCTCTCATTGGCTTGGGAGAATTGTTAGGATAGATGGGCCATATCTAAACACGGTATATGTTTTGTTTACATTTAGTTTGTATGTGATACAAAGCGCTAGATGTATGTTTAGGGTGCGACTTTAACATGCTATTTATATATTTACGCTACAACCACGTATACGATACGAGCGTGGGATTTTACATATGATGCAAGATCCGTGCACATGTTTAAATGTATGCGATACATGGGGTAATAAACATGTGGCATGACTCGTTTAATTTTAAAAGGAGTTTTAAAATTAAACTATAAAACGGAACAAATTTTAAATCAAACCCTTTTAGAAAATCTTAAGTCTTAACGCCGTCGATAAAACACCCTGTTAAAATCTTGTTCATCGTGGAGCGGTGATCGCCTACGCGACACGTATCTGCCATGACCTCGAGGAGACACGGGTGAATGGGAGTTTCATTATGACGCCCATTGAAATCTTGGTTCTTTAAATGCGGTGATCGCCTACGCGACCCGTGTTTAGTTGGGCCTTGATGATATGGGGTTGGGCTTCAGCCTCGTTGTTTGGACCTAGTCATTCACATGTTTTATTGTGTGACTTAATGGGGTTATCAAAACGGTTTTGGACCTCAAGGCGTTAGATGGGATAAACATGCCATAATAAGTATCATATGATGATACAGTCCCATAAAGATCTAAGAGTCACATGGAGATGTGATTGGTAAGGAGTTACCTACCTTAATAGCCTAAGGGTGCATGATCGCCTACGCGACGGTAAACTTTGGTGAAATATGGGTCTTAGCCACTAATAATAAAATTTTACTGGGTTTTATAAAATGGTGGATGAATATATTTTTCTGCTATTTAAACTTTTCATATCTTAGTTGTAGAATCAAATGGCAACAAACAATAGTTCATCACTATCACTGCGATCTGTCCTTGAGAAGGACAAGTTGTCTGGGGCAAAATTCCTTAATTGGTATCGTAATTTGAGAATTGTTCTCACCCAACGAAGGAAGCTGCTGACTTCCTTGACTGGTTTTATAATTTGAGAAATGTTCTCACCCAATAGAAGGAAACTTTATGTCCTAGAAATCCCTCCTCTGAAAAGCATGCCAAGGACGCTCCAAGAGCTCAAAGAACTGCTTATGAGAAGCACTTCAATGACTCTATGGACGTTGCTTGCCTGATGCTAGCCACGATGGTTCAAAGAGTTGAACAAGGGAATTGTTGGGAATCCTAGGCGCCAAGGGCAGCGGAAGCAAAAATA
>QANZ01013619.1:0-27758 GCA_003254925.1 Chamaecrista fasciculata
TTTTTGAGAAGGAGAAGAACAAAAGGTGTTTTGTTGCTGTCTACCTCTCTGTGGCGCCACCTACCTAGATTTCAGAGAAGGAGTTCCTGAATCCATAAACTGTAGATTCGATCCCGAGTCTCTTTGTAGAAAGAGGCGTGGAGGCTAGCAACTCGTGTTCGGGAAACTATTCGTGTGGATCACCGGTAGAGGAAGGACGTGCAAACGGACTTCTAGACTCACGAGTATCACCAATCCAATTGAAAGCCTGAGGTATAACACTTTTCGTATCTGGTTTTAAATTCAGCTAGCGGATCTTGTTGGGGTTCTTTTGTTTTTTCAAAGTCCCATATTGGTCAAGTTACAAAAGTTGAGTGGGTGAGGAAGCTATAAATAGAGAGGGCTTTTCACCTTAAGAGGCACCACAACTTACATAGAAATCCTAATGGGTGTATTGGGGTTTGGGTAGTTGTGAGTCATTTTTGAGAGAGGGTTTGCAATTTTCTCCAGTCAAAAATTGTATTGAGGAGGGTTTGTAATTTTTCCTTGCAAAAATTACAAATAGTGAATTTTGTCCCAGAGAGGGTCGTGAAGTAGGTCTTGAGGCACCGAACCACGTTAAAGATTTGTGTTCGTTTCTCCGTTTCCTCTTCATTTATTTCTTGTGTGGGTTGCGCTTCCGCCCAACAGATCTCAGGGTGGGATTTTCCTGGGGGCGCAAGTTTTTTTTATTTTACAGTTCTTCCGCTGCGTGTTTCCCCAGGGATTTCCCAACAAAAGGCCGATCCGATTTTTTGCACTATAGTTGCAACTTCTACATAATTTAGTATATAGAGATACAAAGTTTTATAGTCAGTCAAGTCTAATAATTGATAATAATTTACTGCCCCGTTAATTAGACTTGGATTGCTTCTATGGGATATCCTTAAGTTCATCATTCACACTTGTTTATTTGCATTTTGGCACCTTAAGTAGCTTCACTTTCCACGCAATGTGTATAATCGCTATATATCACTTACATACAATTTATAATGCCCATCATTTTCACAACCATATTTATCTTTTCTTCTCATGCCTAATTTAAGGTATAATAATAGTTGTTCACACTCCACTACTTAATAAGTCCTTATATATGTTTATATTCAATTCACACTAGATATTTTTCGTAAGTGATATTGATAAATATACACTTAAATGCATTTTGTTCAAAAAGTAGCAATTGTGCTGTGTTGTGCCATATATATATATATATATAATATGTTGATAATCATGATAGATCATCATCATATCCATTTGGTTTTGCAGAGTTTTCTTGGTTGTTATGGGGCCCCCAAGGAAGAAAGAAAGAGACAATTAGGCCATGACAAAAGACAAGTATATGGGTACGATGGTATATATATAAATAGGGTAAATTACACTTTGGTACCCTGTGGTTTGACCCTATTTCACTTTGGTACCCCGTGGTTTGAAAGTTGATACTTTGGTACCCTGTGGTATTCTCCATTAATACTTTGGTACCCTTTGGAGTTATTTTGTAATTTTAACCATGATAAATTTTGCAAAAATTACATATTAACCCCAAAAAGTTTTTAAAAAATTACAAATAGGTCCCTAGATACATATTATCTAAGGACTAAAATGAAAACTTTATTAAATTTAATTTGCCCAAATATATGGGCAAATTACATTTAATATCTTCTAATTTGACTTCATTTTACTTAAATATAATGTGATTTAAAATGTAACACTTTAGTACTTCGAGGTTTCAATCATTTACTTTTTTTAATTATTTTAATTATTTATATGTAAGTGTTACATTTTAATTATTTATTTATATATATATATCATTTTAAATGGCTAGGGTATTACTCTGAGGCCGAACCTAGCTATTTACTTCTTCTAATGATTTTAATTATTTATATGTATATTATATATCTTAAACTTATTTATATTAATAAAGACTTAATTAAACATCAATTTAATGATATTTATACTAATAAAATAATTTAATATGATTTTTTATTATCAAAGTATCAATTTAATTATGATTAAAATTGTATTAAATGTATTTTTTATTATTTAATCAATAAAAAATAATAATACATATATATTATTTATTTTGTATAATAAAAAAATAATTACTTATAAGAAATATATGTATTTTTTAAAAAAATAAAAATAAAATAAAAAAATAAGTATACCCAGGCTAGGCTGGGTCCAGGGTCCCAAAACCCATGACTCAACTCGATTTTAAGAAAGAAATCGAATCGGGCCAAATTTGTTCACCTCTATCCAAAATGATAACAATTGAAACTTTAGAGTATCAAAATGTCACATTTTAAACTATAGGATATCAAAATGTAATTTAGCCTATATATATACTAATGTTGTGTGTGGGTGTATGTTAGCACTTAGAGCCAAATGTTTAACACAGAGGATCCAGCAATTTCAAACCCCACTAACTTTAACGCTTCTACAATCCCTCGTCTCAATGTGCCCTTTTGTGGGCACATGTCATGCCCTCCTTTCTCCATTTCCTTCTTCATTTTTCATTTTAAAATTTGACAATATATATATAATAATGATGATATATCTATACTATTATTATATATGATTTTAGGATGCTCTTGTAATTTATTATTTATCTAAAGGCTAAAATTATATAATATATCATAGCTTTTTCAATATTTTTTTCTTAAGAGTAGGGATGGGCGGATGGCTAATAAAGAAATAATTTATCACCACTTCATTATCTTAATATTAGAAAACTGAAAATTTTTATTAAAAAGTAAAAGATTAAATATCTTCCTCTAATTTTTTTATTTTTTTATATTATTGAACAAAACAAAAAAAGCAAGTTATTATTTTTAATGATTTTGTAATTTGAAACTAAAAAATATATATTTGCATTCCTTAAAGCCCAGTAGTATTAATTATATACGTGCATGTAACCACTATTTACAACTAGTTTTGGACCCGTGCGATGCACGGGTGATGTTCTATGATTTTTTTCATATAGCAAATATTTATTCCATTGATTTATGTAATTTCTTTAAGAACATTATTCTATGAACTAAAATGTGGTTATGAAATTATGAATTTGTTGTAAATACTCGTGATGTATTTGTTTTAAGATCATTTTTTGAATGTACATGCGATTTTTTTAGATGTAACTTTTTTAGGTTAAAATATCATGGTATGTTCAATTCAAAAATAATAATTAATTATTTAATATCTCTGCTAATAAATTATTTAAATATAATTAATCTTTAAAAATTTCTGCTACTAAATTATTTAAATAATACGTACATAATATTTAGATGAATATCATATTATTTGTTTTTTTGTTTTTTATTGATGCTTTATAATTAGATATATTTTAATATAAACATCATAAGATTAATTAACACATACATAAAAACTATATGATAATTAATGCTTCTATTTGTTATAATTTCGTATTATACGTTTTTATCATTGTATTTTAAACTTCTTTATGAAAAAAAAAATATTTATTATCGTATTCAACATCTTTGTTAATAGTTATAATACAAAAAGATGAGAAAGAAACATCTACAATTTAATTGGTATTCGCATCATAAAGTATATATGTATTTATCAACTTTTAGTTAATGTATAACTTGTCATAGCTATATGTGCAGTCTTAAACGCATTGAAATATTCACGGAAATAAAACAAATGAAAACCCATCAATTGGGAAAAAACTTACTCATTATTCAGTCATATTTAGTTACAGAAAGAAAACACTACAGAATTATAAAAAATTAATATCACCTAATAACTTCAACTCAGAAAGTTGTCAAAGAACGAACGTAATTGACACAACCTTTAATACGAAACTTATATGGTACGGTACCGTGTATCTCCTTCAACTGTGTAAACATTGCACTTCCTATGTAGTGCAAATACTTTCCACACTTACCATCTCTATAGTTGAATTTGATAGAAGGGTCAGCGAAAACACACGTATCCTCAGAGTAGAAAAGAAATTGATATGTGGACAATACGTGACCCGCTGATACAATCCTGTCCCAACCACTGGGATTTTTTGATGTTATTGATTTACGCCAAACGTCAAAGAAATCCAACGGAATGAAGTCTTGAGGGCTTTTTGACACAATTGCAAGGGAGTTATTTGCATCTATTAGTTTCAGACTACTACCACGTTGAATATCTGGAAGTGCCAAATGACTAAATTCATTTTTCGCGACATTAAAACAGGCGATGTGCATCTGTTGCTCTTTTCGCTGGTTCTCGATGTTAGCCAACCAATAAATCTTGCAATTTATGTAAATTTCTTGTTCATGCAATAAGCCAACATTATATTCACACAACATTGGAGTTGACCATCTACGTGTGGACGTTGCAAACATTGAAATCCATGATTGGTCTTGGTTAATTGAGAGATGGAGTGAGAGTCAGGAATTAGACCATATAATTGAGAGATGCTAATTACTGGTGACATAAAATGAACTTCATCGGTGGAAGACATCTATGCTCGGCTTTTTTGGGTGTCAAATACAGGAATTAGACCATAGCTAAAAACACGACAATCAATCTATAATTTCTTAAATAGATACTTGGGTGATATCTTTCGTTGTTCATACCTACACTAATTACGTAAATATACATCTAAATTAATCTAAATATCACGTGCAGTAAGCTAACATTGATTCCTATAATTTTGCTGTCATATAACAATGTAAAATTTATATTTGTGTTGATTTGGATTTATATACAATATATACATTTAATGTTTAACCAATCTCAGATCATTATTGCATTTAAAATGTTAATGTCATTATAGGTATTTATAATTTGACATCTTTCTGAATTTGGCAACAAATGCACACGATCAAAAATTTCAATCAATTTATATAGATTATAATTGAATAGAGATTTAGTGCGTGATTTTGGTTCTAAAGTTGCGTCAGGATATACCTTCAATTACCAAAAAACCCTATCAAAATCTTTAACTATTAATCAATTTATAAGGAAATATCTTCATTCAATTTTTTATTATTTTCTCATTTACAAAAAATAGTTTATAGATGCCATTAATTTATTAATCTTTCTACACAGTAAAATATTACACTCTTACTTTGTCACTAATTCTTCTATTGCTGAAATACTTGAAGCTTAAATCTATTTAGTTTTCTTCCTGAGAGCCTTATAATTTGGAACTTCGTCCTACTGATCAATTTCTTTGTAAAATGAAAGCAGAAAAGTAATAGAGATGATATGATAAATTGATAATCGTTGANAAGGAATCACAGAGTTAGCCTTTTAGTTTTATCAAGTTTAAATTTTTTTAATTTTTCCGCTGCGCTCCCTCTGTGATTTCCCAACAGGGAACTGTAGATGTGGGTTTCGACTTTGGGGAGGATGGTGGAGTACAACCGACGTTTTGAGGAACTCCCAACTCAAGTGCAGGGATCAGCTTCAAATCGCTGGTTATCGTCAGAATCCCCAAGGGAGGCATAAACACATCCTCCGTGGCTACCACCAACAAGAACTTCAGGACCGGAATCTGAAATGTTGAACGAGTGAGAATTCGAGAATTCTCAGTAGGATATAACTATCTACTTACCCACTAATCCTTGACCCTACCTTTAAGCACTTACATACTGTTTCTAATGCTAATAGTCAATCCATCACACAGTTTTACATTCATACATCATTCATTTATCATAACAGATATCATATTAATCATCATCAGTCATCATCATAGTCAATAACATCCGTATTGAACTTCATACTTACATATTCATCATATCTAATCATGTGATCAAAGAACATACTATATCATTGTGCATTTATGCATGTATGTAATGTTTTCATCATCTTTCCATCATTCTTTCATCATCATTTCATCATTATTTGCTGGCCAACACGGACACAGCAGTTGGCCTTCTCGAGCGTCCCCGGGTGTGTATACAATCCATGCCTCCGAGCGGGTCTTACCACCATCCCCGGTCACCATCATTTGGCACGGATGCCTCTGGGTAGGTCTTATCACCGTCTCCAGTCATGTTTTAACTTGTCTTTCATTACTTATGCATTACATGCATTCATACATCATATCATGTCCGTAACATGTCATCATACATCATCATGTTTCATACATGTTCATCACACACGTTCATCATCATACATGTTCATTATACATATTTATCATACATGTTCATCATACATCATTATCAATTCATACATGTATACCATACATATTCATCATACATGTTTATCATGCATGTTCATCATACATCATCATCATACATGTTTGTCACACATTATCATACATCATTGGCACCTAAGGCCACATACAAAACATCACTTAATCTTACAGCTAAGCCCATACAAAACTATACAGCTAACTGCACAAGTTTTCCACCTCGTCACGAACCCCTGTGGCGAGCTAGGTGGTGAGCTCCCCAGAACAAGACACTAATTCATCTTATTTCCATTTTTTTTCATTTTAATCCCTAAGCATACTAATATGACTTCCAAAATTAATAATATTTCACACACATAAACTATACAGTCTCATAAATATATCCATGCCCTTAAACCTGACATGCAACCCAGTTTCCTTAGTTAACTTTATACTTACATTTTATGCGATTCGGTCCCTATCTAGACCCAAATCTTCACCAAATTCATTCATACTTCATATACACTGATTAATATGTTCTATAAACATAAATTAGCCATTAAATCTGGCGAACTCACTGAAAAAATTGCAAATAAGTCCTTACGCACTAACTCTTCCTTATTTCACTTTTTAGCCTTCAAAATCTCTTTCTTCCTTGCATCTAGGTCATTTTTTTTTCTATGCGTTTAAGTCCTTCAACTCCTAAAATCTCATATCCAGATCCATATCTCTTCCGGTAACAATATTAACACATTATTTCTCATTCGTATGACCTTTCCGAAGGTTGAGATGTTACAATGTATACTTGTCTTGTACTGGAATTTATTAAATCTATCTAATGTTATTTTCACAACTATTATTTGGTAAATTATTTTAGATATGAATACTACTCTGAACGTTTATTGCTGCAAATGATGTTAACTATTATGCTTTATTGTGTTTGTGATGATTCTGATTCCTTCCCTACATGATGGTGCTTTACACCACAATTGTGATGAGTTAGTCACTCATTGAATTTTGAATCACCCCTCACTCTTTACATTTTCAAACAAATGTGGACAAGGCATTTTACATCAGCTACGTGAGATAGTGAGAAGCTCACATCTTATTCGTGTGGGTAGTTATTTTATTTGTAGACTTTAATTTGTAATTAATTCTAGTATGTTAGCTGGCTCCACTAGTCATAGAGAGAAGATTTTGGGAAAGTTTCGATTATTTTTGTATGACACAGTGTACGTCGTATAATTGATGTGTGTTATTAACTTTGATGCTTATATATTGGGGTCTTCTATTATGACCGGATACTTGAGAGTATGAAATTGTTGGACAATTTATGCTATGTATGTTGTCATTTGGTGTTATGAATGAAAGTATTATTCATATAATCAAATTATGTTGATTTATCTTTTTATTATGTATTTGGTTAGACTTAGCTTATGATTTGGTAAATCCCCATTACCATGTCAATTGCCTGCTCTGAGCATAAAATGAGGATCGTGACAACATGCATATGTACATGAATGGTGATTTAAAATTTAAGAAATTAAACAACCAATTGATTACCCAAACTAATTCGAACACACATACACACTTACAGAGTCACAGTGATATGATAGAGAATAATTACAATCTCAATTTGTTAGGTGTTACAATTAGTTAAGAATCTATTTAGTTAGTGTTTCCATTCAATCTCTTCTCTTAGTGTATATATACCATAGCTTCATGTATACTTGACTCAATTCAATACACACATATATTCAGCTCACTAGAATTCATTCTCTAATTTTCCCTTACATGGTATCAGAGCCCTTGCGCTCAAGATCAAGGGTGTAAATCAAGATTCTGTAAGAAATTTCTTCAAGAATCTGCGTTGCAACGGAAGAAACCTTCGTTGCAATTTCTCCTTTGAGAGTTCCTTTAACATATGTACTATATATGTTATGTAGATGATACCTGATCGCACCCGTCGTACGGTGGCCAAACAATCGGAATAAATGCACTATAGAGGTGCAACCCGAGTCATATCTCTCAAGAAACCACTTGAAAATGTTCAATAAGGAATTATAAAAGACTAAATTAATCAGGTAAGGAACAAGACATTTTTTCTAACACTTGTGTGCAAGAAAACTAAAAGTGATAAAACTAAAATATTTTTGTGATTTTTCAATTCTAAAACTAAACTAAAAAAATAATAAAGACACTTATTAACGGAAACACCCAACGGAAGAATTGAATTCGGTCTTCCTAGCTTACAAAGATCAGTGTAGTTACTTCAAAAACCATTTACTAAAGTTGTCTAACTACCATCAAACATAGCAATCAACTCAATTATAACCAAATCAAGATAATCACTCTAATGAAGCTAATGACGAGATAAAATTAAGGATTCATGCAACTCTATAACTCAAACTAAGTTATCATAGAGAAACTTATCTCAATTACTAATCAAACAAACTACAACGTATCTGAAAGGATCATAATCAAGACAAGTAATAATCAATACATATCGGAATCTAAAATGCAATCTCAAATTCATAATCAATATCAAAATTACAAGTTCTCTAAACAAGCAAAACTCAAGTCCTAATATAAAACTGCAAAAAGAGTAAAGTAAAACTCCCCAAGTGTAGAACCAAGCTCGGGTCTCCTCCAATCCTCCTCCGTATGTGGAATCTAGTTGCTCATGGAGAGAAATTTGACTTCAACCAGCTTCCTAGCCTCCAAGATAGCTATGAATGAAGGTGGGAGAAGAGAGGGAATGAAGGAGATGGTGAAAAGTGTGTCCTAATGTGTACCTCTCTTCAAATGATATTTTCTTACCTATTTTAGGTCACGTTTCGTGTCCTAAGGCAGCTTGGTCGGGTCTAGATAGGGACCAAATTGATTGGGCTTCAAAATCTTAATTTTGCTCTTAAAACGCGATGTTTACCACTAGGTGTCCCACTGCGAAGTCTGCAGTGAACTACTCAGCACCAAGAAAAATATGTGCATTTCAGTCCCTACATGCTCCGCTTCGATCTCTGGCCTCTTCCACTAGATTCCCATGAGATTTGGCTCCTTCAAACCTACAATTGCAACATGAAAATGTGTAATATCTCAAGTGAAAAATACAAATCAATGATCAAGATCCGAAAAAACTACACTTTTAGACAATAAAAGGACTAAATTGCAATTGTGAACTTAAGACTCTAATTATCATATCTAGAGGTTAAAATCACTAAAATAAGCTTAGAAAACATCATTAAACACTAGGAAAAACCTCTAGATAACATGGTAAAGATTGGACTGATCAATATCATAATAACAAGGAGTTCTAAAACTATCATCTCTAACTTAGTCAAAAGTTTAAACAAAGAATTTTCTTTAGAAGACCAAAGAGAGATAAATTACTTTCTTGTTGTGCAAGTATATCACATAGCATAAGGAGGAATTCATCTTTCCCAAACAAAATACATTAAAGACTTGCTTAAGAAGGGTCAAATGGTAGAACCAAAGCTAATGTCTTCGCCTATGGTTTGAGGAGGTTTCAGGATAGAAGCTTACTGCAATTGATAATGAAGAATTCAACAATCCAACACTCTACAAATCAATTATTGGAGCTGCAAAACTGTCACGCGCTAACATATGACATGTTATTCACGACTCTTTGAAAAACAAGAAGTCGCCACCAACTTTTTTTAAATTTGGAAAACTAATTTTGAAAATAACTTTTTAAAAAGACAAAATTGATCACAAACAAGAAATAGGTTTAGGAGTCATTTGAATCATGAAGGTCTTAGACACTTCAAAACACCATAAAAAATATGATTACCCTAAAATAATTATATAAAAATTAAATTTAATCATCCAGAATAGAGATGAAATAAAATAAGAATAAGAGAACATAAAAAATAAAGATAAAGATAACATAAAAAATTTATTTACAAAGATTGGACTTGATTTAGCCGGAGTCTAAGGCCTATATACCTGGTCAAGAAATCAAAGCCCATGTAATTCAGAAAAAAAAAATTTATTGTTTGAAATTTTTCCTTTTAATTTTAAAAATCTCATGTGAAAAATCAGTTTTGAAAATTGATTGTGTGTTTGATTTTAATCATGAAGAATTTTGAAATCTATGCCACTTTTCTCATTTTTTAAAAAATTCTGATTTTGTTTATTATTTAAAAAAAGAGAATATGAAAAAAGAATTAAGATAAAGAAACAAAAAAAAAAGAAAAAAATTATTACTTTTTTTGTTTTATTAAATAAAAACAAAATGAAAATAGAAAGTGGAAATAAATTTAAAAAATACAAAAGAAAAAAAGAAGAAGAAGAAGGAACGAATAATGAAGCGGAGAAATGGAAGAGGAGGGGAAAACTGCAATTTCAGACCTCTAAACATTTTATCTTTGTGTTACAGTCCTTTTGTCTAAAAGACAAGACTGGCCAATAATGAAAATGAAATTTCAGACCTCTAACCTATTCAAACATTTTAACCATAATTTTAAATAACTACTAACACATTTCCCCCACCCCCTAATTTTATCATTAATCAAAAAAAAATAATAAATAAATTTTTAAATTGCTCATATTGAACTATCCAAACTATAATTTATCAGTTTAATTTTGTTAAACAAATTATTTTTAACCATTTAGTTAAAAAATATTCAAATCAATGTAAGTGATCAAGTTAAAAAATTTATTTAAAATTACCTAATGAACACCTCTAGTTAAGAGTGTCCAATATCAACATGTTAGAATACAACTATTGATAATAAAAAAATTGAAATACACCTTAGACTTATCCTACAATTTAAGAATAGAAAATACATTTTTGTCTAATATTAAAATAAATAAAATAGAAGACATTATTATATAATTTATTATTTTGAATAAATTTCTAAATTTAAATTTAGAAATAAGGGTAAATTACACTTTGGTACCCTGTGGTTTGACCCTATTTCACTTTGGTACCCTGTGGTTTGAAACCTGACACTTTGGTACCCTGTGGTATTCTCCATTAACACTTTGGTACCTTTTGGAGCTATTTTGTAATTTTAACCATAACAAATTTTGCAAAAATTATATATTAACCCCAAAAAATTTTCAAAAAATTACAAATAGGTCCCTGGATACATATTATCTAGGGACTAAAATGAAAATTTTAAAAAAAAATTGGGGTCAATATGTAATTTTTGTAAAATTTGTTATGATTAAAATTAAAAAATAGCTTCAAAGGATACCAAAGTGTTAATGGAGAATACCACAGGGTACCAAAGTGTCAGGTTTCAAACCACAGGGTACCAAAGTGAAATAGGGTCAAACCACAGGGTACCAAAGTGTAATTTACCCATTATATTATATATATATATATAATTTAGGGTAAATTACACTTTGGTACCCTGTGGTTTGACCCTATTTCACTTTGGTACCCTGTGGTTTGAAACCTGACACTTTGGTACCCTGTGGTATTCTCCATTAACACTTTGGTACCTTTTGGAGCTATTTTGTAATTTTAACCATAACAAATTTTGCAAAAATTATATATTAACCCCAAAAAATTTTCAAAAAATTACAAATAGGTCCCTGGATACATATTATCTAGGGACTAAAATGAAAATTTTAAAAAAAAATTGGGGTCAATATGTAATTTTTGTAAAATTTGTTATGATTAAAATTAAAAAATAGCTTCAAAGGATACCAAAGTGTTAATGGAGAATACCACAGGGTACCAAAGTGTCAGATTTCAAACCACAAGGTACCAAAGTGAAATAGTGTCAAACCACAGGGTACCAAAGTGTAATTTACCCTAGAAACAATATATAATGATCCTCAAATATTATTAATTAAATGAATTAATTAATTAATTAATAATCGTGGAAGATAGAGGTATAGAATAGATTATTGGATTCTGATGAAGTCACATGGAATTGCAAATGATCAAATCTATTATAGCTAGCCTCTGTGACTTCATGGACTACCACCATAACCACTTTGACCACTCCATTATATTGCTTCTGAATGTCAATACGAAGAATGAAAAATATATATATATATATATATAACTACAATAATGAGCCCTACTAGTACTAAATCTACCTATAATATATGACATCATAAGAATCTTCTCTAACATTATTACACTTCTTCTATTCATATTAAATTAAATATTCCATTTCTTGCTGGAAATGAGAATAAAAAATTTGTGTTACTGTTATAAAAAATTAATTAAACAAGTACGTAAAAAAAAAAAAGTACGTACGATATATATAATTAATAAACCACATGTCCCATGATGTGTATATTGTTTATCAGTTTTTGTATATATGACGTGTTGATTTAACAATATATACAAATTGTGAAAACAGACGTGCATGTCATGGGATAATACGATCAAATTTGACCAATTTATAATCTAACATTTATGGCAAGATGATGTAAAATATAAACATTTACCCCTTTGAGCTTAGTTTCCCCCCGTCCTTTATGCAGGTGTAAGTCTCATTTTTTGTTATTGTATTTTATAAAAATTGTTTCACAAAATGAGTTTGGATAGTTGGATTTAGAAAGTTTGTTAAAATGTATAGGTTAAAGGTTAAAGGTTCATTTTGGTCCTAATGTTCATTTTGGTCCATTATATTTCAAAATATTTAAATTGGTCCTAAATGTTGGCAAAATATTTCATTTTAGTCCTAAATGTTGGTAAAATATTTCATTTTGGTCTCAAATTATTGAATTTGATCATATTTTTATCGTCTCTCATTTCAAGTTCAAAGGAAATGTTTCATTTTGGTCATATTTCATTTAAGAGGAACTCGTAGCTCAAAATTCGTCGCATTCGAATTTGAAACGAAAGATATATGATGAACTTTGCTTGTTTGACCATGAAACGAACAATCTGTTTTTTGGATTGATTTGACCTCGTCTGTTGACGGTTCCAACTGGATAGAGAAAGTACTCTTTGAGAACAATACATAGCTCTAAACTTGTCACGTTTGAATTTGAAACGAGCCATATTTAATAGTTTGGACCAAAATGAAACATTTTGCCAACATTTAGGACCAATTTGAATATTTTGAAACATAATGGACCAAATTGAACATTAAGGCATACATTTAGGACCAAAATAAACCTTTAACCAAATGTATAAAAGATCTTTTCAGTTTTATTTGCTGTGTAAAAAAAAAAAAGAAATTTTAAAAATATGAAAAACTTATTCAATATTTTATTTTGGGTAAAACATCAAGTTTGTTAAATTGTTCTATTAATTAATCAAACTTCTTTTCAAATTTTTATTATTGTTGCTTTTAATATTGATCAAGATTTATAATGAGTTATTAATGTATTTAATGTAAATTAAAACAAATGTCCAATGTTTAAATTGATCCTATATCTTTCTCTCAAAGTTTATTTTGGTCTTTTATCTTTCATAAAATTCAAGTTGGGTCCTATATACTTTTGTAGTTCACTTTGGTCCCAAATGACTAAATATGGTCATATGTCTCTCGTTTCAAGTCCGAATGTGATGAGTCCAGAGCTACTACAAGTTGATTTTGTCGAGTGCTTCTCTATCCAATTGGGGTCATCAACAAACAAAATCAAATATAGTTTGATTTGACCTCATTTGTTAACAATCCCAACTCGACAAGAAAAAAAAATCATCAAGAGTAACTTGTAGTTTCGAACTAATCGTATTTTGACATAAAACAAGAGATATATGACCAGCTTCTCTTGTTTGGTCGTGAAACAAATAGCTCACTTTTCAGATTTTGATCTTATTTGTTGACGACTCCAATTATATAAAGAACTACTTGTAAAAGCAATTGTAACTATGGCCTTATCATATTCGAACTTAAAAAGATATGTATGATTGTATTCAGTAGTTTTGGACTGAAGTGAACACTATATATATATATATATATGAAAATATGTATAGGACCAATTTAAGCATTCGACCTAAAACAAAATATACTATTTTTTAAGAGTAAAATAACTTCCCGGTCCCTGATTTTTGCACTCGCTGACAGATAGGTCCCTGAATTTTACCCATTGTACTAGCCGGTCCCCGAAATTTGCAAACGCCTAACTAATTGGTCCCTCCGTCATATTGGCGTTACAAAAATGCTGACGTGGCCATAACGGACGCTGATGTGTCCCGTTATGCGCTGACGTGTCCCGTTATCGCCACGTCAGCACCGTTATATTCCAAAAAAANTGACGTGTCCCGTTATCGCCATGTCAGCACCGTTATATTCCAAAAAAAAAAAAAACTGCCACGTCATAAAATAGTGACACATAAGCATTTTTTTCATTGCACTTGTAGGTCCCTGACCCATTTTTATCCCATTATTCTCAATTCCCCCTCTTTTTCATCATCTTCATTCATTTTAGTCCCAAATCCTCAAAATAAAATTGTAAAGTGTCCCAAAACTCTTCCAAACATTCCAATTTAGTCCTTAAAAGTATTAAAAACCCTAAAACCTAAATCCCAAAACACTAAACCCTAAACCCTAAACCCTAAAATTCTAAAATCGTAAAGTGTCACAAAACTCTTCCAAACATTTCAATTTAGTCCTTAAAAATATTAAAGACCCTAAAACCCTAAACCCTAAAATCCTAAAACCCTAAACTCTAAAATTCTAAACCCTAAACTCTAAAATCTAAAACCCTAACCCCTAAATCCTAAACCCCTAAAAAAACTACTCTCTTGCAATTTGGTCCTAATTTCTTTTCATCTTTTTTTTGGCCAAATTTCATCTTCATTTTCATCATCATCCTCAAAAATAAAATTGATTTTCCCAGAATCAAACACCTTCTTCTCTGGGCTTCCTTTTCCTTCTTCAGATCTCATCATCATCATCATCAATTCATCATCATAGATTCATAGTCGTCTCTGTGTCTGAATCTGATTGTTAAACAAAGAAATTTACTGCCATTGCCACTCCCACATTACTGAAGAATCCCCCACTCACTCACTCGCATTTCTCATCGAACATTGATCGAGCAGAACGAGAGGAAGCCACCGACACCCACGTCCACCACCACAAACACCACATCCCATTCATCTGCGCCGTCGCTATTCGTCACTGCAAGGAGTTCGCGAACCGGATCTACATCTTCTTGTCTCGTTTCCGCCATCATTTCCACCATCATCTGATTCAAACAAACATCAGAGCCGCAACATCGGAACCCATCTTCTTTGTCTCTGCCGTCATCTTCTGCTCTCTCATCGGAACCCATCTTCAATTTCTGGGTTTGATTTCAAGTTCACAACCATTTTGGCGAACCGGAAGGGTGAAGTTCGCTGGAGAAAGAAGGCGCAGAAGTCGCCGGAGATTTGACGGCGAGATTTCCGACGAGGATCCGAACGAAAGGACACGGATCCATCTTTGGTTTGAGTGATGAATGATGATGATGATGATATGAACTGATGATGATATGAACTGAGGATGATGAACTGATTTTTTTTTTTTTAATTTTTGGACGATGAACTGACGAATGATGATGATGATATGAACTGATGATGAACTAATTGTTTTTTAATCAAGAATTGATGAATTGATGAAATTTGTGTAATCTTTGGTGATTTTTGGTTGTGTAGTTTTAGGGTTTTGTGGTTTGGGGTTTGGAGTGGATGAGAAGATGAAGATGATGAAAGATGAAGATGATGAAGAGGAAAGTAGGATTTAGGGACCAAATTGCAAGAGAGTAGTTTTTTTTAGGGGTTTAGGATTTAGGGTTTAGGGTTAGGGTTTAGGGGTTTAGGGTTTTAGATTTTAGGGTTTAGAGTTTAGGGTTTAGGATTTTAGAGTTTAGGGT
The DNA here is from genome assembly GCA_003254925.1 of Chamaecrista fasciculata. Classification (NCBI taxonomy): domain Eukaryota; kingdom Viridiplantae; phylum Streptophyta; class Magnoliopsida; order Fabales; family Fabaceae; genus Chamaecrista; species Chamaecrista fasciculata. The sequence continues at coordinate 15,950 of QANZ01013619.1, forward strand.
TTTAGGATTTTAGGGTTTAGGGTTTAGGATTTTAGGGTTTTTTATATTTTTAAGGACTAATTTGAAATATTTGGAAGAGTTTTGGGACACTTTACAATTTTAGAATTTTAGGGTTTTAGGGTTTAGGGTTTAAGGTTTTAGGGTTTAGAGTTTGGGGTTTAGGTTTTAGGGTTTTTAATACTTTTAAGGACTAAATTGGAATGTTTGAAAGAGTTTTGGGGACACTTTACAATTTTATTTGAGGATTTGGGACTAAAATGAATGAAGATGATGAAAAAGAGGGGGAATAGAGAATAATGGAATAAAAATGGGTCCAGGACCTAATTGTTGAACTCAGACTTTTTTTAGGGTTTGGGGTTTTACGGTTTTAGATTTAGGGTTTAGAGTTTGGGGTTTTAGGGTTTAGGGTTTTAAATATTTTTAAGGACTAAATTTGAATGTTTGAAAGAGTTTTGGGACACTTTACAATTCTATTTTGAGGATTTGGGACTAAAATGAATGAAGATGATGAAGAAGAGGGAGAATTGAGAATAATAGGATAAAAATGGGTCAGGGACCTATAAGTGCAATGAAAAAATGCTTATGTATCACTATTTTATGACGTGGCAGTTTTTTTTTTTTATAACGGTGTTGACGTGGCGATAACGGTACACGTCAGCGCATAACGGGACACATCAGCGTCCGTTATGGCCACGTCAGCATTTTTGTAACGCCAATATGACGGAGGGACCAATTAGTTAGGCGTTTGCAAATTTCGAGGACCGGCTAGTACAATGGGTAAAATTCAGGGACATATCTGTCAGCGAGTGCAAAAATCAGGGACCGGGAAGTTATTTTACTCATTTTTTTAAAGTAAAGGTCTTAACAAAAAGAATATTTGTTTTGCACAAAACAAAAAATTCACAATGTATTTTATCATTTTCCATTGTTCAAAAACACTTTTTTTATGGAAGAGATAAAGTTCCAAAAATATTATACAAGTTAACCTAAAGATTTGGAGTTTGGTTTAGAAAGTTTTGTGCATCTTACAAAAAATGACCAAAGTTCACTTTTGGTCCCATAATTTTTTTTGTTGCACTTTTGGTTCCATGATCTTTTGCTCAGGTTGCAGATTTGGTCCCGTATTGCACTTTTGGTCTCATATCTTTGGGTCTGATTGCAGAATTGATCTAGTCTCTTTTGGTTAGGTTGTAAAATTGATCTCATATATTTGAGTTAAATACAGAATTAGTCCCATATCTTTTGGTAAGTTGGGACTGACAGTGGAATTTTTTGCGAAGATATGGGACCAATTCTGCAACATGACCAAAAGATATGAGAACAAAAATGATACGAGACTAAATCTGTAACCTAAACAAAAGATATGAGACCAAAAGTGCAACATAAAAGTTATGGGACCAAATTGAAACTTGAGCAAAAGTTTTGAGAAAAAAATACATTTTGATAAAAAAAATCTTTGATGAAATGAGTCTGGGCTTTGAAAGTTTGTTAAAATGTACAAAAAAATCTTCAAATTTTATTTGCCATATATTTTTTTTTGAAATTTTTGAAAAATGACGAAATAGTGAAATACTTATCAGATTTGTTATTTATCAAATAGTGAAAGACTCATTTTGTTATGTTTTTCATTAGAATAAATTTTTAGTTGATTTTTTAGTTTTATAGAGATTATTATTACTCTTTTTTATATAGGGAGATTACTATTACTCACATTGATGGAAACTTATAATTAATTGTTGATGCATTTAATAGTAGCTAGGAAAAAAAAATTAAAATCTTAATAAAAAGAGTTTCTGAAAATCAAAAGTTTATATATCTTTTGTCATTCTTTATATTTTTAAACAATTTTGGCTAGAAAATTGTTTTTTATCTTTAAAAACAGACAATTAAAAAGCTTATTTGATGGCTTAAGTTTTTAAAAAGTAAAAACAAATAGAATGTTGTTTTTAAAGTTAAAAAATAATAACAATGAAAATATACTCTAAAAATAAAGTAACGTGTATAGAGTTGATTTCCAATAATAATTTTATTGTGATTTAATGGAAATTTATTTAAAATATTTTTAAAATAATTTTTGAAAAGACCAAAGTACGATTTTGATCCCTTATTTTTTGCTCAGGTTACAAATTAGTCCATAATTTTTTTTTTTGCATTTTTGTCTCACATCTTTATAAAAAGTTTCATCGTTAGTCACACCCTTATTTCGACCCCTCTTCCTCTGTTAATATATATTGACGTGACATGCTGATGTGGGGTGCTGATGAGGCATGCTGAAGACTAAAGTGTAATTTTGGTTCCTCATTTTTGCATAAATTTGACTCAATGTGGCAATATATCTCTTGTTTTAAGTTTAATTGTGATGAATTTGAGTTCTTTCTTTGTCTAGTTATGTGGAGACTCTTAATAAATAAGTCAAATTGGGTTACAAAAGTGAGTCTCTCGTTTCATAGTAAAAACTCGAAATTGGTCATATCTCTTTTGTTTCAAGTCCGATTGCAACTAGTTTAGAGTTATGTGTTACTCTTGACAAGTCAAATTTTTTTTTTTTCAGTTGAGATTGTCAGTAAATGAGGTCAAATTGAGCCTGAGAGTATTTTGGAATCAAAAAGTGAAAAATTATGGAAAATCACTTTTGGTCTCGATTTCACCTTATTTGTAAACAGTCCCCAACTAAGTAGGAAAATCGATTTGTCAAAAGTAACATGTAGCTCTAATTCGTAACAATTAGATTTGAAATGAAAGAAATATGGCCAATTTTACTTGTTTGACTTTGAAACGAGTGGCTCCGAATGACCCACTTTCAGAGCCCAACTTAACCTTATTTGTTGTGGCCCCAACTGGACAATGAAAGAACTCATCAAGAATAACTCGTGTCTCTGAACTCGTCACAATCAGATTTAAAAGAAGAGAAATATCAACACATTTCGTCATTGAGACCAATGAGTGAAACTTTTGAGAAAGATATAAGGACAAAATCGAAAAAAAAAATAAAGAGCTAAATTGCAACTTATCTTAATAATACATTTTTAAAATTTATTTTTAATCAAACAAAAATAAAAACAGAATCAAACAGCCAAAACGAGTTGTTATAAAAACTCAAGAATAATATATTTTGATGAAAAGAATGGCTAATGAAATGTGCTGGAAATTAATATTTAAGCTAAATATTACAAAATTATTCTTAATGAAATCAAATTTTAACATTGATTTCTACCCAAAAAAAAAAGTTTATCATTGATCAAGGCCCATTTTACTACAAACTGAAAAACGAATTGAAAACCAATTTAGTATATTCTGATTTTTTTAGACTATAAAACACTATTTTTCTTATGAAAAAAAATTAAAGAAAATGATTTTTTTAAAATTATTATTATTATTATTATTATTATTATTATTATTATTTGGTAAAAGGGAATCAATCCAAGAGTTCAAGAGAGTATTTTTCATTTTAACCCAAGATTTTGAGGGCTTTTTGTTAAATTGGAAATTAAAATTAAAGTAAACTAATAATTCGGTCCTTGAAAGATTATCAATTTGACAACACTCCCTGAAATATTAAAATATATATTTAGTTCTTGAAAAATCAAAATATAATACTTTTTAGTCCTTGAAAGATTAAATCGAGTACTATTTAGTCTATAAAAATGACCAACTAGTATTTATGGATTAATTAGTATACCATTTTGATCTTTCAAAGATTGAGTTGTTCAGTGATTTTTCAGGAACTAAAATGTTAATTTACTCTTAAACTTATTTATTTTTTGTCATTACTCTTAAACTTATTACTCTTCTTCATTCTCTCTCTCTTTTGGGTCTGAAAAGTCTACTGATATTGAGAAATAAGTAGGAAAAAAGACAAGAAGCCGCAGGCCAGACCCAAGGATTAAGCCCAATAGGCCCAATAGAGCTATAATACAAAGAACAGGCTTAAATACCCCAAATTATACGTAAATATGTTTGCTTCCAACCTAGGAAGCTTTCAAAACTTCATTTTGAAAGCATGTTGTTCTGTCAGACACGTGTCAGTGTCCGACACTCGTATGACACCGACATGACACATATCCATAAATTTTAGAATATAAATCAATTTTTTGTAACTTTAACATGATAGGCAAGAGAAAATAATAATAGATATGACATATATTATGAATAAAAATTGTAATTTTTAATTTTTTCATTAAAAATTAAGAATATTTAATTATTTATATATATAAATATATGCCGTGTCGCTGTGTCCGTGTCCCGTGTCCGTGTCAGTGTCCATGCTTCGTACCTTCCAACTTTCCAAGTATCATTACGGGCTTTTTATCGGGCTTTACGAGTAAAAATGAACAAACAATACATTGAATTGAATTCTGCTGCAAGAATACCAAACGACGTCGTCAATTCCTTCTCCCTTTGACAATAAATTCACAAATCGCTCTTTCTTCTTCTTCGTTCACGATTTCGCCGTTCTTTTTCTTGATACAGAAGTTTGTAACCAAAAGCTGAATACAGTGAAAGAAGAAAAATCATGGAGGAAGGACCAAAGACTATCGCTCACCAAATCGGAGGAGTTCAAAACGATGCCCTTCGATTTGGACTCAATGGAGTCAAAAGCGACATCGTTGGATCTCATCCTCTTGAATCTGTTCGGGAATCAGTAATCTCTCTCACTCTCTTTCTGCTTTTTTAGTATGTTTGCTCTGTTTGAAATTCCGATGATGAATCAATCACTTTGCGGTGTTACTGCTATTTAACGTGTCGACCATTTTCAATTTGAGCAGTTGGCTATTTTCCCCTTTTTATTAGGGCTTTTTTCTCGGATGGAACGTATTACAGATTTCGTTAGACCGTTGAGATTTTCTACCAGAAAGTGGGATAGTTGCTAGTTGTTAATTGTTATTATTTGTTATTGTGAACCGTTGTGTTGATACTTGATACCGAACTTATGTCTTCTTGTCTAGTCTAAAGTTTCTCCACTTTGTTGTTTCTAGATTACAATAACACTTGAAGAGCTGAAGAGGAAAGGCAATGTTAATACATATGGGACTGCTTTTCCGCTGAAAATGGACCTGGACAGGCAAATGCTTTCTAGGTATGAATTTGTTTCTCTTGCCTGAATTTGTAGTGTATTTACAAACTGTTAGTTTCTTCTGCATGTTTAGGAGCTGATAGTTGGCAACGACAATGGTAGTGTCTAGTTTTTCAGATGAAGCCTCTTTTGTAGTAGTAGTTCTAGTGAACTGGTTATGTTTGGATAGTTGAAACTTGAAACTGGACCTCTTTCCCTTCCGTAATCTGGAAGTTTCAAACCAATCAGTTTTTTATTCTCAATGAGTAAACTATTGCTTTTATTTCCTAATGGAAGTAATATCTATTTGTTATGTGTGTGAAACGAAAAGGTAAATTTTCAGCAATCTTTTTCAGTGAAGATTGAATGTTTCGCCTAAAATGACTTTCTGGTATTAGAGTGCTTGCTGTCTCATATGAGGAAAATATGGACTTGTGGAATGGGCAAAGACATGCAAAATTACATGGTATAACGACAATATAAGATATAATTATGTATTGAAGTGTGTGCGCATCTAGAAAAGCAACTATTAGCAGTTGAATGATGGGATAGTTTCTCTGGCCTCACTGTGTTGCTGAACCACAGTTTTCTTATTGTTCAGCTTGACTTATGCAGAGGGATTAGATTAATAAACTTAATTATATAAACCTATTCTTTGTATTTTGCCTCACTTAATTATATTTGGTCCTCTATTTTCTATGCTTCTTTCTTCCTTCAGATACTATAAAATCAAATAGTTTACTTCTCCTTAATCATGATGGTGAATTAAATGAATTTCAAGTCTGCTGCTTTCACCTGCCTTATATTAATCCACACTTTATAAATCTTGATAAAGACTTTCCAAATTTGGTTGAATGCAATCCCCTTTGCCAGTGATTTACAGATCTAAAAATATTTTATCTGGTGCCATCACTTTTGTTGACAATGTATATTCTTCTAAAATGTATCCCATATTTTGCACTTGTACATGTTTGGACAGCTAATCTGTATGTGTTTTCTTCAAGAAACTTTATGAAATATTTGTATTGTTCTATTCCTTGTCTTAGGTATGCTATCTCTACGCAAACAATTTTTTATTAGTAACATTAATTGCACCAGAGTTGTGACGAAAAGAAGGAACCTTGCCAATTTAAAAATATAAAATATGATTCTGAAATCATTTGGCTGTGTCCTAATTCTTGAAGCTTTCATATTTAGGGAACTTATATATTCTTTCAGCATGAATATAGAAGGGAGAATAAGCTTTTGGGGAAATTCTTTTCCTTGGCTGTTGTGAGTATTATTTCAGGTAGGCACCTTACCATTATAACAATTGTTGGACCCGCTTGACCTTCTGTGGGCCCTATTCTTTGTACTAAGCTTCGGCCCTTCCATTTCAATCCCCTCATTAGCCATTGGTCTTGAATTTAAGGGATGTAAGGCATTCAGCAGCTTAAAATAACCCAATTAAGACTGAAAAATCTAAATAATGATAACCAATCTTTAGATACTAACACAACACTTCATCATCTGGGCTTAAGTTAGTTGATTATTTTCTTTCTGGAAATTAAGTATACTATTTCTAGAAATAATCTTTGAGGTTTCTTTCATCCAATATGAGGCTCAGTCCTTTCTCCTTTTCCACGGTTTTATCTAAAACTCTCGATTGACCTCTATTTTCCTTTTCTCTCCCTCCCTCGTTTATTTTCTGGGCGTAGGGTGTAAGTTTCAGCTTAATTATAATATAGTTTTTCTATTTTTCAGGAATTTAGGTATGTAAACTTTGTGTTCACTTTTTTATAGTTGTATAAGTATATTATAAATTTTATATTATTTGAAAAATGCATTTCATTTTTGGCGCTTTTTTGTTATTGAATGTCATTCTTTCCCCTGTATTTTCATTCATTTTTAAACTAGTAGTTTTCTTCTAATCGTGTAAGATGATTAGTCATGGCTTTCATACTCATGCTGGCCTGTCACTTTTCATGGTACAAGTTGATATATGGTATTCTAAGTCCTGTGGATCAGACCGTAGTTACCAGGAACATGGTAATGGGAATGTATTACACCACTTTACTAAATATGTGCCAGTTAGGGGTAAGCTTAATTAATCTGTTATTTCTGGTTATGGCACATTTCAACATTTCACTTGGTATACAATTTCCTTGTATATTCATAGATAAGTAAATCATAACCAAAGGGTTTTTACATTACTCTGAAGCTTTGTGCCTCCTTTGTAACCCAGAAAAAGAGGGATATCAAAGGTGAAGGAAATTGAAAAACTAAATGTAAAGTGGATGAAATCTTAGAAACTACATGAAACAGAGTATTCATAGATAAATAAATCATAACCAAAAGGTTTTACATTACTCTGAAGCTTTGTGCCTCCTTTGTAACCCAGAAAACGAGGGATAACAAAGTTGAAGGAAAGTGAAAAACTAACATGTAAAGTGGAAGAAATCTTAGAAACTACATAAAACAGAGTATCAAAGTTGAAGAACAAAATATATTTAACATAGTTGTATTAAGAAACATGAATTATGACTAAGCTAATGTATAAACCTATTGAAATCACAAGTACGAGATCTAAACCAAGAGTATCATAACACACAAATTTTGATGCGCCAATTTTTTCATGCTCCTGAACATTATTAACCACTACCATCCAGGCCATACCCGAAACTGGGATGTGGTAACCATTTTTCAATTCTGATCTAATGACAATTGATTGGGCATTAAAGCTTTTCAGAAGGCCCTGTTAATTGAGAATTGATGGTAAACCTTTTCATCCTCCTCTTTTACATTCAATTTTGCCGTTAAAGATAGTTTTATGAGCTATTCCTCGGAGAATGAAGAAGAATTTGTATTACATAACCTATTGAAAAGCATGCTTGAGCCAGTGGCCCCAGAGCCATGTAATAGTCTATTTGATTTTATTCTCTTATGCAATTCTTTTTAAATATGCTGGTATTTGCTAATTTGTCTGTCTTGATTTTCAAGTCATTCTCACAAGTCACAACCTACCTCTTTTGGGCTCCATTGCATTGGTGGGTCTGGCAGTCTGGTCTGGTTTGTTTATTTAGTATGGATGTATAATGCAATTGCTACCATTCCTTGTAGGTTTCAGAGACCTACAGGAGTAATTCCATCTTCAATGCTGGGATTGGAGGCTTATACTGGAAGTCTGGAAGATTTTGGTTTCGAGGATTATCTTAACGGTAATAATATGATTACCTTTTATATTAGTGTTTATATGGTTCATTTGACCTGTTGAAGTTTCCAAGTTTCTCAACTGGATAAAGAATGGATCCCCATGAATCATAAATTTTCAATTTTGCTGCCTGCAGATCCCCGCGACTCTGAAAATTTCCGGCCGCTGGACATGCATCATGGGATGGAAGTTCGCCTTGGTCTATCTAAGGGGCCCGTCTGCCCGAGTTTCATGTAATGAAAGGATCTGATTATTCCTCAAAACAAAAGAGCTGGAGACAGCAGCTTGTTCATTTGTGTTATATTTACCTATGTTAAGGATATTATCAATGTATGGTCAGAGTATAAACTCAGCGTCTTTGCTTTTTTCTTTTATGATTGCTAATGTATTTTTATACATTTTAGGCATTTGAGCCTCAAGTGCTGTCTCTATTTCTGACCCTTTCAGATTTAAGCGTGGACTGCCTTTATGTTAAAAGACATTGATAACAGGAAAATATTCGAGTTGTGAACAAGCGATAGTAGGAGGCTGTGATCCAGCAGTACAAGCCTAGTGATGATCTTCAAGAGGTGCTTGATATATTAATTCATATATTAGAATATGTTTGGAAGTCTTCCTCTATAATACCAACTTGCCGAGGTATTTTGGTTTTAAATGTTTCAAAATGTTTAAATTGGTTCTAGATGGTGTCATTTAGTTTCATTTTGGTTTTGAATGAGTGAATGTGGTCATATCTTTCTTTTTTTTTTTTTGGCCATACATATATGTCTTATTTTAAGTTTAAATGTGATGAGCTTAAAGCACTATGTTGGATTTTATGAATATTTTTTCTATCGAATTAGGGTTGCTAGCAAATGAGAGCAAATTAAGTCCCAAAAGTAAGCTGTTTGTTTTATGATCAATTAAGCAAAGTTGGTTTGTCATCTCTCTTGTTTCAATTATGGATGTGATGGATTCAAAACTTTTAATGAGGGTTTTTTGTCCAATTCACAATATTAATAAATGATATCAAATCGGGTTTATAAGTGGGTTTTTGATCAAAAAGTAAAAAATAAATTATGAAAAATTGGATTCGAGTTCAGTTTTGAGCTTATTTTCATCTTATTTCCCAATGGTTCCAACTGAATAAAAAATGTCACATTAAGATAACTCGTAGTTTTGAATTCATCGCATTATGATGTAAAACGAAAGAGATAATACCAATTTTGTCTTTTTTTTTTTTTTACTATTGTGAAACGAGCGGTTAATTTTTTAGATTTGATTTAACTTTGTATATTGAATGGACAGAGAAAGTATTCATAAAAATTCATATGAAGTTTCGGACTTTCTCCTTCAAATTTGAAATGAGATATGATAACACTCAGTAATTTGAGATTAAAATGAAATTAAATGGTAATAGTTAGGATTAATATTTTTTTTTTCGATTTCATAGTTAGGATTAATTTGAACATTTTGAAATGTTTATTGTCGAAATGAACTTTTTTTTTTGGCCTGATATCGTAATGAACTTAAAGGCATACGTTTAGGACTAATTTGAACATTTGACTTCTTTTACAATAATATTAAGTCTAATCTGAACATTTCACCTTTTTTTTAAACTTTTTTTATTTGTTTTTTTTTGTAATAATAATAACTTTTAAGTTTGATATACTACAACAACCAAGCCTTTACTCATTAGGTGGGGTTGGCTATATAGATCAACTGACGCCACCACGTTTTATCTTTGCACATGCCAACCGTTAGGTTATTGATAGATAAATTTTTTCGGATAGTTTTATGGATAGTTTTATTTGGTCTTTCCCTTCTTCGGGTTATAGGATAATCAACCATTTGGTCAACACTGCGTACAGGGGCCTCCACAAGTTTTCTTTATACATGCTTGAACCGCCTAAGGTGTGTTTCAACCAATTTCTCTATGATGAGTGCTACTCTAACTTCCTCTTTGATGATCTCATTTTTGATCTTCTCTTTTATAGTATGGCCACACATCCATCGAATCATTCTCATCTCAGTCACGTTGAATATCTTCTCATGTTGTCCTTTTATCGTCTATCACTCAGTACCATACAACAAAGCGGGTCTTACAACAGTGCGGTGGAATTTTCCTTTTAGTTTAAGCAGCCTTTTTTTTTTTTTTTTATCACAAATGACCCCTGAAGCCTGTATTCATTTCATCCACCTTGCTTGAATCATGTGATTAACATCACCTTCTATTTTCCATTTAGAGTAAACTAACTTCCCGGTCCCTGAATTTTGGACGCGGTGACAGATAGGTCCCTGAATTTTACGCATTGTACTAGCCGGCCCTCGAAATTTGCAAACGCCTAACTAATTGGTCAATCCGTCATATTTGCGTTACAAAAATGCTGACGTGGCCATAACGGACGCTGATGTGTCCCATTATGTGCTGACGTGTCCCGTTATGGCCGTGTCAGATCACGTTATGTTCCAAAAGGCCAAAGTCCTATTTTGGTCCCCCAGTTATGTTCAGTGTTCCAAATTGGTCCCCCAGTTATTTTTTGTTCCATATTGGTCCCTCAGTTATACAAAACTAGACAAAGTTGGTCCCTCTAACAGTTTTCATCCATTTTTCCGTTAAAAAGAAAGACAAAACTGATTTTTAACTCCTAAAAGTTTAAATTTTTTGCATCAAGGACCTTTTTCTTTATAATAGAACCAAAATGTAAGAAAGAAAAAATAATTGGGGGTTAATATTTATTTCACACAAAAAAATCTCTCTCTCTCTCTCTCCCTCCTCCCTACCTACGCGAGTCACCGGATCCCCCTCCGCCACATCCGACGGCGCCGACCTCATGACCGCCGGCAACATCCTCAAGAACATCACCGAACTCGCCTCTCCCGACGATGACTCCCTCCAAAGTGTCACCACTTACATCAACGATTCCATGTTCAAGAACCTCAACGGTGTCCCCGAGGCTCTCCGATTAACCCCAATTCACAGTTTTGAAAACACAAAATCAGAAGCCACACTAAACAAAGTCACACCTACCCCCACAAAATCTCACCTTACAACCTAAAAAAAAACCCACGAAAAATCATGCCAATGTATCATCAACACCCACAAGAAAATAACTAAATTAAACAAAAATAAAACGTGAAACACAAAACACAAAACACAAAACACAAAAGGAGATTGGAAACATTGAAATACCAGAATATATTTGAATTTCCTTCGTGGTGGCTCTTCTAGAGTCGTATCCTCCTTTCCGGCGCTATTGTCCCCATTATTGCCGTTGGTATTGACGTTGTCATTGTCGTTGCCGTCGCCGTTGAGGTTCTTGAACATGGAATCGTTCACGTAAGTGGCGACGCTTTGGAGGGAGTCACCGTCGGGAGAGGCGAGTTCAGTGATGTTCTTGAGGATGTTGCCGGCGGTCATGAGGTCGGCGCCGCCGGATGTGGTGGAGGGGGATCCAGTGACTGGCGTAGGTAGGGAGGAGGGAGAGAGAGAGAGAGATTTTTTTTTGTGTGAAATAAATATTAACCCCCAATTATTTTTTTTTTCTTACATTTTGGTTCTATTATAAAGAAAAAGGTCCTTGATG